>LKNJ01003031.1:0-50736 GCA_002120245.1 Maccullochella peelii | reverse complement strand
CTCTCTCTCTCTCTCTCTCTCTCTCTCTCTCTCAATTCAATTCAATTCAATTAAAATAGCTTTATTGGCATGAATGTAACAGTGACAATATTGCCAAAGCATCAATCTAAAATAATAATAAGAATAAGAATAAAATTAAAATAAAAAAGGTTTCATAAAAAAAAATCAAGAAAATAACAAAAAACCTTAAATACAAATATGTGAGACTATGGAAGTCTCTCTCTCTCTGTGTGTGTGTGTGTGTGTGTGTGTGTGTGTGTGTGTGTGTGTGTGTGAGCATGCAGTTGACTAGCATACACGTGGCTTGTGACTTTGTTAACCTATTATTGGTTAATTGTTTACAGCCTCTGGCTGTTTTTCATACATGGTCAGGTGATATGCTGACATTTGTATTTGTATGATCACCGATCGCTGGAAGCAGTATCAGCCGATCACGGGGGTCTATTTGAGGCCTTCTGTTTATCGTGTAGCATTATTTATTTAATTAACTTTTCTTAACAACATTGTATATTTAGTATTAAAATTTAAGAGATGAAAAAGTATGAATTGATAACAGTTTATTTGCAGGCAACATATTCCACTCTCTCTCTTAGAGACACAACTTAAACCAGAGCAGCCTGCACTTGGTTGTTGGGAGCAGCTTAGAGCTTAACAAATGTAGCTTTCCTCTGGAATAAATAAATAACATTTTATAAAATAAAAATGAGAATAAAAATGTGCACAAGTTACACACCAGTGTGAGTGTCTGTGTATCTCACTCACTGACTCGAGCCGCAATGCTCACCGGAATGCACAGATTTCATTGGCTGAGTAGCATCACGGAAACTATGATTTCCGTAAGACTAACATTTCAGGCTGTGGGCATGTTTATAATTGTCATGGGACGCAACCTAGGTCTGGTCTGTTTAACAAAGTAACACAAACCACTGCCTGTTCAGTGTGTGTCTTCATTTTTATTGTTTCCTCGGTGGAGAACGATTAATAAAAACATTGTAACAGTGAGTCATTTTTCTGTTTCTTTGTTGTCCCAGGCTAAATATTCCCAGTATGAATTGAAATGTATTGATAGTATACTTTTGCACATAGGCACTCATGTATGTGTGTGCATGTGTACAGTACGCTCCCAGCTCCCCACCCCCCAAAAACAGGGCTCCCCGAAAGCCACGGTGTAATTTGAACACTGGTTAAGCTAACTGCACCTAGCAACAGCTTCTATGTTGACTGAAAATGACAGCAGGAAGTAGATGCAACTTACTACAGCTAACGTGAGCATGATGTCAGGCTGAATAAATGAAGTAAAAACAAAATGGCAATTCAGTCTTATTATCGGGCTACGGAATGATGGCCAGTTCAGACCAAAGATTTGCGACAAGTTGAAACTTGCAACTACTTGCAATGTGCCGGCTGTAACGTTCTGAAACCGGCCAGTTTAAACCAAATGCGTCTAGACGAGACGGTGTATAGTTTCCATAGCAACAACTCTCTATACTTCCGTTCTAACTGACGGCTTTTCAGACGTTTTTTGTAGCTGGACAGAATTTGTAGCATCTTAAAATATGAATGAGGATAGTGACAGTGAGTGACTTGCTACAGTTGCATTTCTAAAACAACAAAGAGCGTTGAGATGACCAGCTGGCTTCGCTACGAGCTGATTGGCTGTTGAAACAGGTGACGTGCCTTACGTTCTAAAACCAGCCACTGGCAACTTGACAAGCTGAGTCTCAGGAGACGCCATCACCCGGCTTGAGTCGAGCAGAGACGGGCCAGATCACACCGCTGCAACTTTTCCCTACAACGTTCTAAAACGGTTTTATCTCGTCGTGAATCTCTGGTCTGAACTGGGCTTATGACTGAAGTAGTAATCCAGAATTTTCCTTTTAATTCTACTGGTTGAACTGTACTTGGTGAGTTTCTTCTGTGTCTGGAAGAAAAAAAACCCTCCTATCTGTTGACATTCAGCACACTGATAGCTTTGTTTAGATTGGGATATTAAATCATGACAGGCAGAAATGACTCTAAAATGCCATCCATGTCCAGCTTATACAGCAAATGTGAACATGCTGAAATGTTAACACACTTTTCATAAATTATGTATTTTCCTTCCCTGACTCTCCCAGAGAGATCCCCCGGTGGCGTCCTGCCTCTGTAGCGCTGTCGTCCAGAGAGAGGAGTAAACAGACCATCAGAGAGCAGAGATGATGAAGCCGCTAATTAGCTAATCTCTTTTTGTTTCGCTCACTCTCACTCTGCCTCTTAGAGGGAGAAGTGGAGCATTACTGCATTCAGGGCTGTTGTAAGACTAGAGGAGTCACCTGACGGACACTAGCCGCAGGGAGCTGATTACCATGCACACACACGGCTAACACAATGAATGAACTCTGCAATAGACTGCAGTGGGAGTGGAGAGACATCTGGCCAGATAAATTAATTAGTGTTATTATTCAGTGATAAATGATGCTGAGTTATTGTCTCTTACCTCTACTTTGGCCTGTTTTTTATAAACTGTACACCTACCACACACACTTTGACAGTGTAACAAACTGCACACACCTTCAGGGAATGAAATGTTGATTTTCAAGGTGGAGCTTAAGCTGATACAAGGATAAATTATCCTAGAATAACAGAATTATTCTGTGTAATATTTGTTACCAAGAGTCACAGGTGACTCTGAGTCATAGCACGGTCATTATTTAATCCGGCAGTGTGTATTCCATAATTTCTGTTGACTGAAGCTTGAAAACCTTTTCCGTTGTGGAAGAATTGGTGATTATTAACCAGTTGTAAACTGACACGTGTGGGTGAAGCTGAAGAGTTTTACTTTCCAAAAGAGATACTGAACATCTGGAAAAAGGTGACAAGTGATTGATGACACAAAAGGGCAACTGAGCCATATTAAATGCGTTGTAGGTAGCAAAAATCCTTGGGTGACACCAATAACATTCATACTGCAAACATCCTAGATATATAATGATTTATGACTGTGGGATTTGCAGCGGGATGCAGTGGTTTGTCAGTCAGTTTGTCCATCTGACAAACCACTGTCCGTCTGAAGTCCAGAGCAGGTATCTCAACAGTTTCTGGCCATATAGGCAACAGATTTGCTGTGGATATTCATGGTCCCCAGATGATAAATTCTAATGCTTTTGGTGACCTTTAATCTCGGGCCTCCGTCGGGCCAAAATGTCTCCATGTGCCCAAGAAATATAAAAATCTAATGGGCAGGTTGCCATGAAATTTACTGAGCATGTTCATGCTTCCCAGAAAATTTGGGGGTTTTTTTAGGCATTACATGAACCTACTGCCACTTTCAGGTCAAATGTCTTACAGACAAAATAGCTAATCTAAAAGGCACACTGCCATGAAATTAGCTGATTATATTCATGCTCCCAAGGGCATAACCCCTTTTGATTTCAATAACCTATGATCGTTCCTCTAGGGCTACCCTCAGGACAATCTTTTAGATTTTAGGCTTCTCTTCCTGTAATGCTAAATCATCAATATGTTGGTTGTTTTTTCCAACATTTTGTTTTGTGTGTGTGTGTTGGCTTTGCAGCCCATGAAGGCTTCTAGCAGGGTCTAAGACTTTCAAGGGCAATCCACACCACCAGCATTTTTCTAAGCATTTCTGTACCATTTTTGACATTCGTCACTTGTCCATCTTTAAGCTATTTTACATTAAGAATCATCCACTGTTATGTAATATAAGTCACACCACTAAATAAGTGCATTTGTTTCTTATAACTTTTAATTTTGAAGAGAAAATAAAACATTCCGATGTAGTGTTTGGTCATACTACCTTCACTGCTTATGTAGTAGTAATCTATCTACTCACACATGTGTATGATGCACATCAAGATGCAATAGATTTTTTAAAAATTTCTCTGAGCCTAGTGCAGCCACCACTCAATCAATAAAACAGTGCCGCTTTCTGTCTGTGGAGCCAATTTGAAAACAATTTCTGTTCCTTGAATTTCTGATATTAGTCTGCCTGATAAAGACAGTTTGTGCGGGCGAAGAGGACAGCTTGTCCAACAGAGGTTGGAGCTGGTGTGGATCGAATGGATGGACACTTGTGGGAATTAGGGGTTAGTCCCGTAGACTTTAGTTGTAGACTTTAAGCCCTGAGTCTGTCACTTTTCTTTTACAGATGACCAAAATAAAAGCAACAAAACAGACTTGTATTTATATGAAAATGTCTGTGTTTATTAATA
This sequence comes from Maccullochella peelii, assembly GCA_002120245.1. Taxonomy (NCBI): domain Eukaryota; kingdom Metazoa; phylum Chordata; class Actinopteri; order Centrarchiformes; family Percichthyidae; genus Maccullochella; species Maccullochella peelii. Next base: position 46,525 of record LKNJ01003031.1, on the reverse strand, counting down.
ACCGCCTTGAACAAGTATCCTCACAGCTCCTGTGTGCTGCAGAATGTAAACCAAAAATCTGTAAACCAAGCAGACAGACCAACCAGTTATTCTGCTAGCATTCCTTCCTGTGTCTGACTGTCAGACACAAATGCTTCTGTTGGCCACTGCACAGAAACATACAAAGGTGTTTGTGTTGTGGAAGCAGTTGACTGCACGTGAGGGCCTCCCCTCACTACCCAACACACCCGTGAACACCAACTTCCAGGAAAAGAGGAAAGAATGAAGAAACGTAGGAAATGAGGTTTTGGTGTCATGACCCCTCTCTCTCATTTAGTTTCAAGCAGGATTTATTGGGAATTTAAAGGTGGCAATTATCATGTTAGTGAGCTGATTGATTGCTCGTCACAATAGTCTAGACGTTGAGGGTTTAAGGTCAGACCGCATTGTGGAGAAATGTGAATTGTGTAATAGTTTAAATCCACAAGGTATATGGCCTGCTCTGACCTGTTCAACTATGGATCTAAGGATCACAGTCATCATAATGAATACCAGGATGACAGGAGTGTTCTTCCTCCATGGTAAATCACTGCACTGCACAGTGCACAGCACTGCAACACTAAGGGCGTTTTCACACCTATATTTTGTTTTCTCTGGTCTAAATCAGTTGAGTTGAGTGGAGTTTGTGAACTGAGTTTGTAAGCATTTTCCCCTTGGTTCAGTTTCTTTTCACACAAGGGAAAAATCCAAGCAAACTAAGATGCATCACTGCAAACCACATGAGAATGTTCACTCTACTTATTGGTCAGATGTGACACTGTTAGTCAGTAATAAACAGTTTGGGGATGTTACACACGGTAACAGTAGGTGGCGGCATGCACCATTGACATTGGTTTGTAGTCTGCCACTAAAACCAAAGAAGAAGGAAGTAAATGCAGTGTTGTGAACTAGTGCATATTTCTGTGAGAGAAACATTGCTGGTTCGTTCTCCGGCTAGCTTCTACTACTAGAAACAGTTTGTGGGCTGTGCTGCATCCCAGAATGCAAAGCACACCTGGCTACAGGAACCGTTCAAACTTGCGGAGTATACCGCGTAGTTAGGTCGGATTGAGGTCGGATCACGTTCCCACAACAAACGAATCGCTCCAGAGTTTGTTTGGAACCGGATCGTGACCACCTCTTCTAAAGGGTCACGGTACGGTTGTTTTGGTCCGCATCTGAGTGCGATTACTGTGTTCACACCTGCCCAAACGAACCGCACTAACTGGGCAAACGCACCAGGGTTTATTTTAACCAAATCAAATAGGTTAGGTGTGAAAACGCCTTAAGTTTATCTTAAATACAACATATACATTCAGGTTTAAGTTGAACCTTAGTAAAGTAGATGTTGGAGTTGAGGATGACTTTACAAACTACTGAATCAAGAGGCTGTCAATCAAGAATCTGGATCAAGAACTGTATTTTGATTTGTATTTTGTCATGTTCAAAGTGAGTACATAACTGCAAGATTGTGTTATAAAACAAAATTACTTCACACAGAATGAGGATGTCAGTTAGACCTGTTCAATTAAACAGATATTCTTTGAAATGCCGTGGCCTACTCATTGACCTTGATCTTCAGAGGACTAAAGGCTTACCCTGCACCTCCAGAGTGATGACCTGCACATGATTCACGATAGTATCACTGACTACGTTTACATGTACAGTAATCTATAATATGACAATATTCTGAATTTGATACGGGTCAGATAAACAGCATATTCCGTTTGGATATTCCGAATTATAGGGCCTTATTCCAAATGTAGCATTTTCCGATTAAGACATGTGGGATATGCCAATATTATTCAGGTTTTAGGAGCATTCTTTGAACATATATACAGTTTGCGTCTCAATTGGGGTTTTTAGCGCTGTTTGCGACACACGGCCTCTTGCCTGTTTACGGTCAGCTCTGTACGTTGGAAACAAACCAATTACCAACAGTTTGCAAGGCTTGGGTAGAGATGCATGCACCAAAGAAAAGCCCACATTTCCGGTGGGAAGGAGAAACACACCTACTTTTAAACATGATGAAAGACTTGGATATCAACAGGTTTTTGGAAATGTGCAAATATCGCAACGCTGACCTTTTCAAGGTGGTTGAACAAATGAAAGAGGGAGGCTGAGTTCACACGGTCCAACAAGGCTGCATGTAAACGGGAATATTGGTGGAATATTCATTTTCATTAGCCATGTAAACAGCTTAGTAGGAATATTGGGGGTTTTTCGGAATAAGGGCAAAAACCGGAATATTTTGTGCATGTAAACATAGCCATTGCAAGTTCTTGCCCTTAGCTTTACAGAAACCAAACCAAACCAAAGTGACCAGCACACTGTACACTTTGGGATACTGAGGACTGCAAAGGATACACTGGCTGACAAAACTGCAACACAGAGGAATAGTAGTCACATAACCAGAGGGGATATGATGGATATATTGTATATGGCATGTAGGTGGATATACAAACACTGTAGTTGGCATATAACCTAATATGACCCTACTTTGTAGGCGTAGGCATACTGGGTAAATGTTCTCCGAGATAACGTTATCTTCTGCCTTCTACTTAGAAGTGGTGAATTTACAGCTCACAGAAACTTCATATGATCTAGTCTCTGGCTTTTGTTTGATATCTAGTGTCGGCAAAAAATGTTGTTGCACATTTCCGATCCGTCGTTAGCGCAGCATTAGCTCGGAGGGCTAACATGGCTTGTTTTACTATATTACGTGAAGGTCCCGATCACCCTGAATGCCCCGCCGAACCCCGTTCAAAAATCTGGCAGTTCAAGAAAGCCTTGCTAGTTTATATGAAAAAAAAAAAAGAATGAATAGTCGAATATTTGTATTGAACAGCCAAATCCAGTTCGACTGACAACATTCTGAGTCAGGTACAACCCTAATGTTATTGGTTATGATGCTATAGTGTAAGCCCATATTTGCTGTCAAAAACCTTATAGATTTTACCAATTTGGTAGATTAATGACTCCTTCAGAATTCTAATGAATTCATGTTGTTACCGGATTTGTTTTTGTGAACCTGAACTCTTTACTGCTGGATGCTGGATTTGTTGGTTGACTGAAAATTTGGACAAAGAGGGGGAGCTGAGGTGGGCCATGGTTTAGTGTGACTGTGTGAGACAGCAGTCCATTCAGAATACTTCCTCCAATATAATAACTTAAAGGCCTTGTATACAGTATATCCTGTTAACCTAAAGATCAATAAGATACGTATTGGAAGACAAAGACTATAACTTGTGAAAATAAACTTACTTTTGGAGTGAAGTTAGGGATTTTTCCATTCACTTCAACACAGTTTTTTTTGAGCCAGCATGTTGTGGTCACTAGAGCTATGTATTGTTTGAAAATCTTTTATCCTGGTGCCAATATGATACCTGAGTCTTGCTACAGATGCTCAAACAATGCTATTTCAATACCTTAGTTTGGGGAATATGAACACACTTTGAGCCTTTTTGTCATATATCAAAACATGCAATTGATTGCGTCATTGTTGTAAAGTACTTACTAGATAAAATTAAGTCTAAAGCTTCCTAAGTAAGATCTTGAAATATTTGATCCACGATTAACTAAACAAGCTTAGATTACTGTACAGCGCTTTGGGAACCGTTTCAACGGTTGAAAAGCGCTATATAAGTAAAAAGTCCATTTAAAAAGTCCAAGTCCATTTACAAGCCTTGCAATTAGAGAAGCTGCAGGCACTTTAGCATGGCCTTCAACGCTCAGCCTCTTTGTGTACTTTGCAGTGGTGATTCACTTACTTCAAAGTTAAAGTGCCCTGTAGATGTGAGTTTTTGTTGATAAGAACAAATAATAGCCTTTCATTTGTGCAACACTGAAACGTAATTGCTGCCCCTTGCCTTTGAAGACAGAAACTTGCAGTGGAAACACCCAGATCAAACTGTCCTCTGTAAAGCCCCCATCAAAAGACTGTTTGGCTCGCACAGCATCACATCCAAACAGCTGAAATAAAGCCCTTCTCCACGGCTTGAAGAACAAGACTGTTGGTCTCCCATTATCCTCAGCGCTCACTGGCTGCTCTGACAGCTGGATGTTTGCTAGGTGTTGAGTCTATATTTCACTGTCTGACTGATGGATTGAGTGGAATTTGGAGTTTAAATTAATTAAAAGACTTTTCAGTTCTCCCTTTCGTGTCCCTTTTCTCTGCCTCACTTTTCCCCCGCCTGCAGTCTATTTCTCCCTGTCTCCCTGTGTGTATATGCAGTCCATTGAAGCTGAAATGTCTCGATAGACTCACAGCCTTACATGGAGAGAGAGAGCTAGAGCAAGCCAGGCAGACAGGTAGACAGAAGCAAGACGCTTGACCTCTGGCAGCTGCAGCAGGCTGTTGTGGTAGCAGGCAGCTCACAAGCCGGAATATCTCTGAACTGTGTGAAACTGCAAGAAAAAGAGGATTAATGCTGAGTCAGCCTTCCCTGGATCAATAAAGATCAAAACTATAAAACCAGAGGGGAAGAGCATCAAAACAAAGGAACAAGAGCGTGGGATTGTTCTAAGCATTGCTGTAAGCATGTAAATACAGACCCACGGCTGCCAAAACAGTTCTTTATCAAAGCCTGAATCCAACCAATAAGCCTTTAACATTGGCTGGTAGATCTTTGGTGGGAGAAATCCTCTGCTGCACAGGAAGTGATGCCTTTTCTGTCCCTGGCAGACATAACAGCAGTTTGTTTTCCTCAAATAGTGATGCCTAAGGATGCCGATGTCATTCAGTCAGTTGGTCTGTCCTTCAGCTGCAACACTTTTTTACTTAGTACTTTTAACTACTGGCCAGATTGGCCTTGAATTTGTTGTGGATATTCATGTTCCCCAGAGGATGATTCCTAATAGATTTCTGTGACCCCAGACTTTTCTTGTAGCCAGCATCAGGCCAAGATTTTAAGCTCTACACGGGAAAATCTCTAATGAGCATATCAACATGAAATTCACTCACCACATTCGTGCTCCACAGAGGATGAACCCTTTCCATTTTGGTCATTCTACAGTCATGAGAAATGTTGCATTCTTGGTCGCTGCTGGTAAGCGGCGTTCAGCTTGTCCTTCATAATAGTATTATATACATGTGTGCAGTGTTTTCGCGTCCCATAAACCTTTAGTGTCATGGATCTTTTACTCAAACTGGACTTCCTGGATATTGAATCATCTCAGGTATCTCACCAACACAACCCCATAGTCCGACTCCATGTCGGAACATCTGGTTACACCGTTCACTTTACATTACTAAGTAATCCACCAGTAATGTGTGCTTGCGTGCGTTTCATTGGCCAATGCAGTGCGTTCTAAAAGATGTTGCATTGTGGGACAGCAAAAGTTGAGCCAGCCGACCCTGCATTTGCATCGAAAAGAATGAGGAGGCTGCTTTTTTTTTGTAAGCAGGTATTTTTGGTCTTGTCTTTGACTTCATATGCAATCATAACACCTCTAGAATTTGCTTTGTACTCAGTGTGAACACAGGCTTTTAGGCTCTTATCAAAATCATTACTCTGTTGATTAGAGCTGGAACAATTAGTCAATTGAAGTATTTTCTGACATTCTACAGACCAAATGATTAGTTTAGACAATAATCAGCAGATCAGTTGATAATGAAAATAATAATTTAGTATGAAATAATTAGAAGAGCAGGGCAGTCTGAATGAGCAGTAATAAACAGTAAAATGACAACATGCCATGCAGTATCTATACATCAATTCAGACATGGTGACAGCCACTTGACAAACTGATATCTGACATGCAAATGAAACTATATTCTACATGTTAAGTCCTTGTCTTTCATTAGTTCTCACTGTCTGTAGAAAATAGTCATAATAATCAGTTTTTGAGTCATTGACCAGCAGACACTTTTGTCCCTGCAGTGTTCTGGAATGACAGCCTGGTTCGAGTGCCTGCAGGTTTTGACCTGCTGAACTTTAAACAGCCCGTCGCCTTTTACTGGTCGGCGACTGATGTTTTACTGCTGTCTAATTAGTGATCATTAAAGAGCGGAGCGGCTACACCAGCCTGGAGTGTGTGCTGAGAGAAACACTTCTATTGATGTGGGCCTAGATGGGCATCTCTGTGTGTGTGTGTGTGTGTGTGTGTGTGTGTGTGTGTGTGTGTGTGTGTGTTGGATGGCTTTATAAAGAGAATACATTCATTTTCAACAGGATATGGTGTGCAAATGGTGTGAATTAATGATGTTGGCAGTAACCAACAGACAGTAACAGATGAAGTGTTAGCCACAGGTCGTACAGTTCCCAGTGGCTCTGTGTGTGTGTGTGTGTGTGCCAGCACCTGCAGGGCTTACAGATTGAAAACAAACAGTTCATATGATACAATAGCCAGCAAGCGGGAGCAGTGTGTATATGTGTGTGTGTGTGTCAGCATCAAGCAGAGTAGTCTGTACTGGGGTCGACAGACGCAACATGGGTGACCTGCCTTCCTGGAGTTTCCTCGTTGTTCCCTGGCCGTCTGTTCTCTGAAATAAAAAACAGAAAAGAGGTTGTTTAAGGTTTGTATAAAGCAAATCAAATGTTTGTTGAATGTAGAAAAATATCCATGTGAACAAACAGACTCATAAAGTGATTATATTTTTATTATTTTACAGGTCTGTAATGTTTCCTAGAAGTTCCCCGGAAAGGACTATGTCATTTGCTAATTATTAAATTGATTGATAGATTGGTATCTAGAGATAGACTGGTAAACTTCCAATGAATTAATTCCAATTAAATGCTAGTATAATATAGATAATTTTTTTTAATGATTGCGCAGATGCACACATGTGAAATGTGTCCACAGGCTAGCATACAAATCAACATATATGGTGATAAATTAACCATTTATTCATAATTTTTGGGTTTAAATGGAGCTTTTCTTTCAAAAAATAATTTGTTCCCTTATAATTACTATGAAACCACATAGTTCTTTCAAGGTAACTTCCGAAGAATAAATTAGAATACTTAGGGCCCTGTAAGCATTGTCAACTTTTTTTCTTCTTCACTTAGGATTACGGCAGAAATCAATCACTCAGTTGACAGAGAGTCAACAACAATATTGATGATTGATTATTTATTATAAAAAGTCGTGTATCAGGGAAAACTACCAAACATTTGCTCCAGCTTCTCCAATATAAGGGTTCAATATCAACATCAATATCAAATTACTGAGCCTTTTTTAACACAAAACTATATATTTGTGAGGTGTTTTTAAAGATGCATGTCTTCAGTAGGAACCAATGGGGCTGAGAGCCACAGACAGAGTAGAGAGAGAGAATATAGAATAAACCACACTTACCCTTTAATTTAGTGAGTAAAATGTTATTATTAGCAATAGGAAAGATGGCCAAAACTCTGAAAATGAGTAAACCAGAATGACCTTTTAAGGTTGCAATTGGTAACATGATCCTTAAACATACGTAGCTTAAATTTAGGTGTGGTTGAGCTTCTTAATTGATACTGTCAGGATAAATTGCCATATTTAGACATGACACTTGGTCTATGGTGATTTTAATGCTTACAAATGGCAGTAAAGCGCCTCCCTTCACTTGTATGAAATGCCAGCTAATGTGTGACCTTGATACATGTCATATACAGTATATGTCATGGATATGTCATTCCATTTTCCTCCTCTCCTCACGCCGCCGCCCATTCTCTCTCTAGAACTGGATTTAAAGATGGCACAGCAGCTCTTTTCGTCTCTCTTGATATCTGGAGTGACGTTGCCGTTCTCTCAGCATGAGCGTGTGTTCGTGGCTATTGTACGGGCCTGTAAATGGTCCAGGGTGCGGATGAGACGTGGGTGAGTTAAAAGGCAGCAGGCACCTGCTGCTGTGCTGTGTTGCAGCCCGTTGCAGTGGCAGAGCGTTAGAGATTTGGAAGGCGGTCAGGGCTTAACACCTCATTTTGCAGCGTTCACAGAGAGTGGCACAACACATGATATAATCCCATCAGGAGACCGAGAAAGACCCCAGACACATGCTCACACATCTGCAGATACGCACACACACACACACACACACACACACACACACACACACAATCAGCATATATCCAAATACTCGTACACACACACACATTTAGACCTCACTAGATAAATAATACAAATTCCATTGTCTGACCTCAGGTCAGCAGATCAGGGTCAACTTTTGTACTCGTTCAAAAACACATTTTCTCATTTACCTTGAGTGGTATCAAGCCATGCAGGTACTTTTAGTTTTATATGTTCAGATCTGGAGATATCTGTCTCCTCCCCGATAGAATGGAGGAGAATGGGATTTAGTTTGAGGTGCGCACAGCAATGATAAACTACATTTTAAGAAATACAATAGCAACATCTCTTTGTATCCTTATTACTATAATAATAATATTATTATTATTAATAATCCACAGAACACACTGGCACTGGCACTGGGGACTATTTCCTCGGTTTCTTTAATAGTCACTAGATGGTTGAAATCTAACCGTAAAACCCAAATCAACTTTTATTCTTCATCTCGGTGACAATCACATCCTGTCACAGACCTGCCTATCTGCCTATTCATAAACTGTAGCCACAATCATCCTGCAACCTTAATAGTACAATTGCCATGCACAGTTATTGTAGTAAGTTAGAATTTTAGAAACAATGGCTTTGGATGTTAAAAAAATAATAATTGGGTGGGGAGTAATTGAATAATCTGGTAATAAAGTAATCTGGGGGCTGCTATCCAATAAAGATGAGGTCTTTCATTGTACAGAGATCAACACTGGATAACAGGTTAGTTACAAAGCTAGTCGTGTTGCAAAATGACCTTACTGCAACCTTGCAAAACTGTAATAGAAAAGTGAGAATAGTGATTGAAAGGAAGGGCAGGGCAGCGCGGTGCACAGCCTGTTTCTTACTGTTCTGATACCCCGAGTATGTTCACACTAAGCTGGTTAGATTTTCACATAACGATGACGTAAGCCTCCAAAGTGAGGGACAACTTGATCGCGGATTTTAAATGTCAGTATAGCCGATGAGACAGCACAGCTGTTGTCTCACTCCATATCAGATGTTGGTTGTGATGCAGTTTTGTTTCTTGCCAAGTGTTTATGATGTTCCGCTGTTTCACTGTTGACAGAGGTCTCTGCTAAAACGACCTGGAAACAGAACATTCACTTTGTGTGGACGCAGCTCGATTTCACACAATGAGGTGGTGTACTGGAGATGTGGTCTCAGCTTTGGTGCCGAATGTTAGGCTAAACCACTCTTGAACCAGACCTGACTCCAGCCACTTCTTCTGCTGCTGTCCAGTGTGACAGTGCTGTCAGGAGCCGTGCAGGAGAGACAAACGGAAACATGATTAGGATGCACACTTGTTTTATTTTCTTTGACTTTGTGGGGATCTGTGTGGAGGAAAACAAGACACTTGACATGTAGGGTATTATATAAGTTTAGTGTGGGGCTGCAGGTGCACGTCATGCAAAAATGCACAGGGGTGTTCAGACACATTAGAATGGTTGTTTTTTAATATTTGCATTTTGAATTCAACATTTACATTTTTGATCAACCAATCAGCTTGCCTGATGATCCGGTCCTCATAACGTGTTGACATGTGGGGCTTCTCTGAGTAGAAATTATCTTTGGAGATCATAATTCCAGCCTAATAGGGACACTGTTCCTGGAAAGAGATGTTGCTAGTCACCTCCACTGTAACGGGGGTGGAGGCAGAACAGACTTCTCAAAACCTGGACACATAAAACCAAAAGTATCTGTTTGGTCCCTGGAGGGAAAAAAGAAAATACTTTTTCTAGTAATTCCTGGCATGTTACCTCGTTTCTAGGTGCCAAAATGCTCAATGCTCTTCCATGCATGCGCACTCATATACACACACACACACACACACACACACATGCATGTGCGATGCAACAAATTTCATGAGAGACACCGCTCCAACATAAACAGTGCAGTTACAAAGTAGCTTTGTTGTGTGGCACGCAGTGACATGTACTGTGTGTCATTTTGCTGTGTGTGTGTGTGTGTGTGTGTGTGTGTGTCTCCACCCTAACTAAGGCAAACACAGCAGCAGCTCCCAGCACTCATCTGCTCGCACGTCTCGTCAGCATCCCTGGAGAGAGAGACAGCCTGCTGAGGAAACACACACACACACACACACACAGCTGAAGAAGACTGTTGACTTGTTTGTGTGAGAGGGAATGAGAATCGGTTTCTGGATGTTCTCTCCTAGAACGCATCACCTGATTTGTGTGTGTGTGTGTGTGTGTGTGTGTGTGTGTGTCTGTAGGCATATCTGTGTATACTTGAATTTTCATCTGTGGTGGTCTTGTGTTTGGGAAAGAAGTCACGCTCTCTGCTCTTACCCACCCATTATCTCAAACACACACACACACACGCACACACACGCGCACGCGCACACGAACATGAACACGCACACACAGTGGATGTGCCAGACCTCTGGCTTGAAGTCAAGGAGATAATTACAGGAAAGAGCTTTTTGGCTCTGAATGCTGTTTGATTGCACTGCCTCTTCCTCTACTGGAAGTCAAGAGACCCTGTTGAGTGTGTGCGTGTGTTGCCATGGCAATGTGGGAGGAAGGGGTGTCAGAGGGAGTGTTGTAGATTTGTAAGGGTGATCTGTTCCAAACTGAGTAAACTTACAGAAAGATACACAGGTCAGACTGACACTCTGTCACGTTCATCATCTGCTAAATGAATATGATACTGTATACTATCATGTATCATATGACAGTGTATATGCTATCATATACTATATATATTCTGAGATAATAATATTATTTAAATCTGTGCAGCTGTCAGCCTTGCAGAGCATCAGGGTGCTGTTTTAAAATGTGCCTGTAGCAGCTGTGGGATGAGCTGTTAGCTGTTAGCAGCCTGCTGTATTTAAACAGCAACTGTTTTATACAGCTACAGAATAGGGCTGAAACAATTAGCTGAGTAACTGTAAGGGTGATCAAATCAAGCAAGGTTTGGTTTGGGTTCATAAGTAGTATAACAAAAAAATAGAAATGCTATGTAAACCTCTGTATTGTGAGCCTACTTCAAATAATTTTTAGTTTCTTTAATACATACCTTTCTGTTAGATAATGCTGTATCTGCATCTTTACTGTCTAGTGTTTTGCTGAAGTTCAGTGTAATAAAATAGAATATTAACTATAAATAAAAACTGAAAAACATAGTTGGCAGTACCTTTTAAAGCCCTAAGTAGTGTCTGCAGGTATTCCTTACAGGCTGCATAAAGCCTCTACAACCACCAGCCATTAGGTAGAGCATGTAGCCTAAGAGGTCAAACCCAGGGCAAAAATTTGCTGAAGATTGATTTTCTGTTTAATGGCCAACTGATTAATTCTTTCAGCTCTAAACTTAATACAATCTTCGGTAGAAAAAAGTATTCCTGGAGGTTACCAGCCAGCATTTAGCACTCACTATTAAAATGTGAACCCTCCAAGATTTTAACAAAGTTAAACAATTAGTTAGCATGCTGAAAAACTATTGCTCACATTTCTGCACCATCGTAACTGTTCTCCCTTACCCATGATACCCTCTAACTGTCTAGATGTAATCTCTGCTGTCTAAAAATGTTTTAAGATGTTTAGCCCCCCCCCCCCCATCATTCTCATAGCTTGCCACTTGACTGGCCTTAGTCTGTCAGGCTGGTGACATTTTACCTGTAGCGGACTTGGGCCTGTGAGAAATGGTGTCACAGAGAAAAACAATATTGCATTGTTTTAAAAATTTGCCATCTCTGTCTAGACAACTGAAATGAACCACACAACAAACTCAAGCTAGGTTTTGTTGTAGTGCTGGATTTGTAGCCATTTGTTTTGTTACAAATGTCAATGAGATTTTGAATGAGGTTTACATTTCTGGAACCAAATCCAGCTCTCAAAATGCAGGAATTTTTAGTATTCATGGTTTGGGGCAGTGCATACTTTAAGTAAAATCTGTGTTGTGGCTATCTTTTTCAAGCTTTACATCATACATTTAAACATGACTTTACTACTACTGCAACATGTATGAGACACTGTAGCTTAGTAACAGCTGAAACCAGCTGTGAGGATTCATTAGATCAGTAATGAGGATGCTGTGACAGTAACAACCATCCTCCAGCCAATCACAATCAAGTATCAATCAATGGCCACTGATAAATGAGAAAGAAGGCAATGTGAGATAACTCAGATGTACTGTATGTGTGCTGTAAGACAGTAAAACGGAAAAGATTGTGTTTGCTAAAACCAAATGATAAGTTTCATGAGGTGTTGCCATGTCTTTCGAACCAAGTCCAAGTCAAGTCTCAAGTTGACTACCAACTGCACACCCTGCAACCCCCTCACCCCTCCCCACTGATCTGTGAGAAGGATGTGCGTCAGCTATTTCAGAGGGAGAAGATCAGGAAGGCACCAGGCCTAGACGGCGTGTCACCCTCCTGTCTGACAGCCTGTGCTGACCAGTTGGCCCCCATCTTCACACAGATCACTGGAGCTGTGTGAAGTTGCCTCCTCTTTCAAACACTCAACTGTCATCCCTGGTCCCCAAGAAACCCTCCATCACACGATTCAATGACTACAGGCCCGTCGCCCTGACGTCCGTGGTCATGAAATCCTTCGAGAGACTGGTGTTGGCCCATCTGAAGGACATCACAGGCCCCCTGCTGGACCCCCTGCAGTTTATTGGTCCTACCAGGCAAACAGATCAGTGGATGATGCAGTCAACATGGGACTGCACTACATCCTGCAACACCTCGACTCCCCAGGGACATACGCAAGGATCCTGTTTGTGGACTTCAGCTCGCCATCCAACACCATCATCCCAAAAGTCCTCCACTACCAGCCCCCACCTGACAGTGGATCACAAACTTCCCCGCACCAGGTGAAGCTGGGGAAAATCACATCCAGCACCCAATCAGCGCTGGCAACCTCGAGGGATTTATGTTCTTCCCACTGCTCTTCTTCCTCTACACCAGCAACTGCAACTCAGGAGACCCATCTGTTAAACTCAGTTGCTCTCATTGTTATGTTGAAACAACTGTCTTTTCTTTTTTTTACAGTGTATTCATATTTTTTACAGTAATGTAGAGTGCTGTCTGTGATGATAGCAGTGCTGAATGTGCACAACTGAACCAATGACCCAAATGTGTGGCTTTAATTTTACATTTCAGAAGGATACAGATTTCTAGAAGGATAGAAAGTATCAGACTCTTACTTTGGTAATTTATTATTAACATTACAAAGATTAGATTAATTGATGGGCATACAGGCTCGTGTCATGGTGGGGGGAAAAACTAAATAAATCCAAAGCCCTGAAAGGCAAATCATAATTTGTTTTATGCTCAAGTGTACTAGCTACCGGAAGAATGTCTCAAAATGTTAAGATAAATAATATTAATTCAAAATGATTGGGGGTTACATGTGAGGTTCCTCAGGGCTCAGTGTTGGCTCCACTGTTGTTTATTTCATACACAATTATACATGTCAGGTTTCCAAAACATTTGGATCTGTTTTGTTCTGATGGAGTTGGAGGACGTTTTGGATCATCTAAAAATTATTGTCAGAGACGCAGTTTTTAAGGGAGTAAGGGGTGTCATAGCATCGTATTAACAGCTATATATAGTTGGGTGTTATCTGCATAGTAATGAACATAGATACTGTGCTTATGGATTACGACCTCTAGTGGTAACATCCACAGTCCAAAGTATACTGGACCCAGAACAGAGCCTTGTGGCACTCTATATGCAATGTTTGTTCTTTGTGGTGAGTGGCTTTGAATTGAATTTGCAACTGTCAAACAAGAAACACTAAAAATGCTCAGTGTGGCTCATTTTGGAAAGCAATGGAAAGGAACGCATTTTGCCATTCAGTTTGGAGGACCTGTTGTCCAGCAAGGTTGAAGAGGTTTAACCAACACTAACAGGTGCAACATTTTTAGTCATCACTATGAACATAAGACTATTGTCCAAGTTTGTGAATTTCAGGCTTTTAGATGAAGACAGAAATAATGTCCATATTGTCATCTATACAGACTGACCTACTTCACGGTCACTGTTTGCTCTGTTCAGTATTTCTGCCAAACATGACAACTAACAGAGTCTCTTTCTGTCTTTTCTTTCCATGTCCATCTGCTGTACAACTCTATCACACCTCCCCACCAGGTAAGATTACATTTGGTTTTCGTATCTTGCTGTTTTGTTTTCTAGCAGGGGCTGGTTGTCTGATGTTTTTTGACTATGATGGGTTTCTGCCCAGGTTCTCAGACCTGGAGCATGCTGGGGGAGAAATTGGGGCTCTGTTTGCTGCAGCGCATTTTGGTTTTTAGTGTAGCCGTATGCTGGGGCTTCTCCATGTGAGTGTGTGTGTTTGAACCTTGTGGCCTTAAGTAAAGGATACTGACAAAACAATCTCACTTGTTGTGTTCTGGAGCTTTGAATCATATCGCATGATCTTCATCAGTAGATGGAGTTTCTCAGTTGCCAATTGAATCTGGGTCAAATTTCTTTAAGGAGTACTTCTCATCCATATTGGCTTTAAAGTTGAGTTTCAGAGCCATCTCCCTGTGACTGCCAGTGTTGCTAATCAGTGATATATGAAAGGAGCCGATCCGGGCATATTTTAATGGATCCGTATCGGCTAAAATAAAGCTGATCAAAATCTAATCCTTTCTGCACTTTACTGTCCTGTGTTTGGTTCACCTCAGCCTGCTAGTGTTGCAGATCACTGCTCTCCTTAATGACAGCCGGGCTCCACACTGCAAGAATTTTGCTCCATATGCCAGTGAGAATTTGTGTTAATGAGACAAATCGCACTAGTGATTGCCTCCGTTCTGACACCCAGGTTGGCAAAATACACTGATTCGCTGAGCTCCGACGTTAACGAAGCCATTCTGTCCTCTGTCTTATTAGCAATGCGTGGTGTACAAAACATTCAGCTAGCAGCTTCTCCTTTTTTAGCCAGCTCTGGCCAGCGCTTTCAGCGGTTAAAATGACAGATAGGTCTTATGTGCTGTCGCTAATTAACATAAATTCTGTGAGTAACTTGATTGGGACATCCCTAGTTCAAATATTCATGCCAGTATGAAAGTAAGCATTTGAATATGGTCAACCAGATGTTCATATTAAATTAGTTAATCTAAGTTTTATCTCCTGTTTATTTATTCATATCACAATGACAACAAGAGCAGTGACACAACATTCCTTAGGAAAAGAGCAGTTATGATCATCCACATATTAAAGTGGGTAGAGAGAAAGGTTGCTAGAGGAAAAACGGGGGCCTACTCAAGGCAAGCTGCAGGGGGCCCCATGGATTTGCAACACGGTACTATGTGTGCCTGAGTGTGTGTGTTTGTCCGGTGGCTCTGTGCGTTGTTGAACCTGAAAGACTGGCTTCATCCTCCCACTCAGCACAGTGTGAGAGATGACGGTGAAGTGTTTGGGCTTGAAAGGATAAACCCATAGAAAAAGCAGATGTGTTCTTGTGTGTTTCCTCGGTTGTTTAGCCTTTTTCAAAGTGCGGGGGGACTTTGGCAGGAAGATTGTAATTTGTGTGTGATAGAGAGGAATGGAAGGAGTGAGCGGCACATGCCCTCCTTCTGTCTTTCTAATAATAACTTTGAATGAACAGGTCTCCTTAGTATTGTGTTGAGTGGGGTGGAATATGAATAGCAGCACATGCGACTACAGGAACAAAAACTTGGCCTCTTTGGACAGGAAGGTTGTATAAGCGTTTTGTTTGATGTGTGTCTGAGGCCAGCTCTCCTTCAGAGGACACATACAGAAGGGAAACAGAATATCTCAATTATCTCTGACCACATGCCCTTGCTACATGCTAGCCTTGCACAAAGTCAGTGAATAAAAACGCTGCTGCTGGTTTGGGAGTTTTTCCAGGACTGGTGTTTGTTGGTGTTTGAGGCATTATTCACTGCTGTCAGATTGCATTAAATACCAAGTATGTGTTTCCCTTAAACTGTACCAGACATAATTTACCTCTACTAATATTGTAGCTATTTTCTCTCAGTCAGATATTTCCTGAAAGAATGTTACTTGTAGTTGGCTTTCTATGAAATTCACTGAGCACATTCATGCTCCTGGGTGAGGTGACATCTGGAAGGAGTTCGTAGCAGATCCTCCCAAACGCGTCCCATTGGAGGTATTCTGTGTACATCCAACTGGGGTGAGACCCCCAGATGCATCGTGGCCTACATTTGACCTGCACCTAACTGAATTACATTGATTGATCTCGACACTGATTTCCTTATTGATCATAGAGATACTTCACGTTGATGTACGTGTTGGAAGTCTTCTCTGTTCTAAGCAAATGCCTATTTGGCCTTGCCAGCTCAAGAAGCTTAACAATGAGTGGTGCAAGGCTAATACAACATTATCATTTTATCGTGTAGTTTGAAGGACTTTGAAGGATAAATACTTACATTTGATGTTTTTGGCCTTCCTGCACTACAGCATTGTGTCTTGAGTGCGAAGATCTTCTCAAAATGTGCATATGCCACCATGTTGGCATCTGTTTTGCTTACCAAGGACATAACCTCGCCCTTTTTTTAAAAATTATTTCTCTAAATGAAGAAATGTTGAAGTTGGTTGGAACTGCACCATGTGTTATAGACAAGGAGTCAGAGAAAGGACTACAGTATGTTTGGACTGTGAGTAAAAGACGCAAAGACAACACGATTGTGATGTCTGGTCTGTGCTGCTGTCTGCTTGTCAGCCTTGAACTCTTCATATTCTCTGTACACACAGTGCCCTTGAGGATAAACTAGAATTTCTATTCCAGCTGTGGATTCCCTTGCTGTCCATGAGACTGTGCCAGAGTTGTCGCACAGTTGTCACATGATCTCAGAGACGAGGACGGAAAAGACAAGATGAGAGGGACATACACCAAACATCAGCTGGTCTCTTCTTAACAGATCAGAGTTTGAGAAGATAAACTCTTCTCCCATGTTGTTGATGTAGAACCAAGGCTGAGCCAGTCCGTCTGTCTGTTTTTCTCTTACTAAGCATAGATGGCCCGACCACGGCGACCTCGCAGATATTACTTTATCAGCAGAAAAAATAAACATATGAAACATCATTATTGACTTTTCCAGTATCGTCTCTCCCGCTGGCAGCCGGAGGAACAGCTCGTCTTCCATTCCAAAACATTTCTGGAAGCTTTGAGATATTCTCCTCCAAACACACAGCACTCCATATGACCTGATTTCAGAGCTCTGAGTGTGTGGAGTTGGAGTAAGGGTGTGTGTGTGTGTGTGTCGTCTGCGAGTGTCCTCATGTTAACTCGGTGATGTCAGCCTCACAGAGAACGTCTTTTTGTGCGTCACGATATGTGTGTTTATCTTCTCCTCCATCTGGGCTGCTGCAGGTCAGGGGTGTAACAGGAGAACTGGTCTCCCCTCCTTTTTGGACTATGTTCTGTTTGTCTTTTGGTTCCCAACGTCAAGAGGGGCCCCTCAGAGACATGCCATGGTGATACAGAGAGAGAAAGAGATGAGGAGAGGAGGAAGAGTGTCGCCGCGAGAGTGAGATGGAAAAAAAACAAAAAAGCCTGTAACCTGTTGATCATAGAAAATGAAACAGAGAGGATAAAAACTGAAAGGAGGGAAAGACAGAGATAATAGTGAAGACAAAAGACAGAAAGGAAGAAATGAAAAGGAAAAGAAAACAAAGGATGAACACTACTGTTGACTCGAACAAAGGAAAGGATGTCAAGAAACAACTAAAATATTAGAGGGTGGAACCTGTTGCTTTAGTTCTGCAGCTTAACTAGAGAGGCGGCTGTACAGAGCACTCTGCAGAGCCGGCAGCTCTCTGCTCATTTACAAAGAAGTACTAACCAAGGAGCTGTGCACATACACGCACACTTCCAGAACAGTGTGGTGTCTCTCTGGCAATAAATGGACGTCATAGAATATCCCACTTCACTACTGAAAATGACAAAAGTACTACTTTTAGACTGAATTGCTTACCTACATGATATTATTAATACTTTCATACAGTAGCATGTATAGCACAACACCAAAGTACAAAGTGCCTTAAAAAAGTAGAGTAGGTCTTATTTTCATTATCAATTTAATTTAAATAAGTGCCCGTCACAATTTTCTAAAGTCAGCAGTATAAAAGCAAAGATGTTGATGCAAAGCAGCAAATCTTCACTGTTAAGAAGATGGAAAATTGTATGTCTGGCAATTTTGCTAGAAAAGGAAAGACTTTCAATCGATTATCAGAATAGTTGCCCATTAATTGTCGATCTGCTAATTGATTAATCAATTAGTTGTTGGAGCTCTAGATCAGAGTAAAATAAAATATAAATGAATAGGATTAAATCAAATACAATGTAACAAATAAAAATCGAATGAATGCAACAAGAGCAAAATGAATTCTAAAAGAGTTGACAAAACACTGTCAACTCAAGATCCACTTACTCACTTGTTGTGGGGCTTTCAACCATGTGACAGGGTCTTCATCAGCAGATGTAGTTTGCTTGATTTTCATGGAACTGCAGATGATCTTCTAGTCCATGTTGGCTTAAGACCAGTTCAGACCAAAGATGTGCGACGAGACAAAACCGTTTTAGAACGTTGCAGGGAAAAGTTGCAGCGGTGTGATCTGGCCCGTCTCAGCTCGACTCAAGCCGGCTGATGGCGCCGGCTGATGGCGCCGCCTGCGACTCAGCTTGCCAAGTCACCAGCGGCTGGTTTTAGAACGTAAGGCACGTCACCTGTTTCAACAGCCAATCAGCTCGTAGCAAAGTCAGCTGGTCATCTCGACCCTCTCGTTTTTTTGTTTTCGCCGTTTATCAACACAAGAAATGCAACTGTAGCAAGTAACTCACTGTCACTATCCTCATTGATATTTTAAGACACTACAAATTATATCCAGCTACAAAAAAAGCCTGAAAAGCTGCCAGTTAGAACGTAAGTACAGAGAGTCGTTGCTATGGAAATGATACGCCGTCTCGTCTATTTGCTGTGGTGTAAACTGGCAGGTTCAGAACATTGCAGACCGGCGCATTGCAAGTTTCAACTCGGGTCAGGAATGAACCGTGGATTCTAAAATAATTGAATTAATCATTTTAGGAGAGATTTAAACAAAGACAAAGCTTTACCTCTTTACCTCTGGCAGGTCATTCCTGTGTCAAGGGGCCTGACTGCAAAGGTCCGGTCTCCTACCAGAGGATCTCAGCCTGGCTCATATGGGGGTAGCAGCTCAGAAATATAGTCAGGAAAAATAACATTTTTACGGGAAAACATCCAGGCAACCAAGGTGAGGAGGCTTACATCGGGGTTATATGCATTCTTCTGAGTAGTCTTGCAGCAGTGTTCTGAACCAGCTGAGGCTGCGACAAGTCGTACCGACCCAGACAGGAATATAAAAAAGCTTACAAGAATCTGTATATATAAGCAGATGAAAAAGATCTCATTTTAGAAGATTGGACTGATGATTTCACATGTCAAAAATGACAGCAATATTTCTGCAGTGAGGACAGTGTGTGAAGACATTTGACCAGAGGATGAGTCTGGACCTACGATAATGCACAGTTCATAAATGTTGATGATGAACATGATGGATCTCCTTGATTCACCAGGATTCTCTTCAACCCAGCATTACCAAATCATGTATCATGAAACACCAATTAGTGACGGAAACTTTATCATAATAAGTCTCTCAGTCTTAAGTGAGAGCAGAATTTCTGATTTTGAATATTCTCAAACTAATGAAACATGGCATGACTACAACAGCTCAGGTCCAGCAGTAACAGCACCTGTCTCCACCCGGGGCATGACATGTGCTGACCTTTCTGTCTGTCTTTGCCTGCCAGTGTTCTTCTGTCTCTCTTCCTTTTTTGACTGTTGGATTATTGACAGCTATGCAGCTGTGTGGAGTGGCAGCTGTCAGTGCAACACTCCAACACTCTCTGCCTGTTTGACGTCAGCAGCAGATCAGCAGCAGGATGCTGTTTGCTATTCTACAGCAGTTTGGAAGGTGGAGAAGGAGGCAGGATGAGCTGAGGATCTGCTGGGGAAATGAGGCGTGGCTGAAAACATGGCCTGCTCCGGCTGATGCTAAGAATTTGTACTCGAGCAAGCACAACTGCTGTTTGTGGTCAGTCTCTGTGTGTGTGTGTGTGTGTGTGTGTGTGTGTGTGTGTGTGTGTGTGTGTGAGTGAGAGAGAGAGAGAGAGAGAGAGAGAGAGAGAGAGAGGNCGGCTGATGCTAAGAATTTGTACTCGAGCAAGCACAACTGCTGTTTGTGGTCAGTCTCTGTGTGTGTGTGTGTGTGTGTGAGTGAGAGAGAGAGAGAGAGAGAGAGAGAGAGAGAGAGAGAGAGGGCAATGTTGGCCAACACTCTGTTTCCTAATTGAAATCTCTGAAAGGTGCTCAGCTCAACCAGTCATTTTTCATGCTCACACAGAATTTGATCGCCTGCCAGCCAGTCCAGCCAATTCCCCAACAGCACAATACACACATACACACACGCACACACACACACACACACACACACAGATGTCAGTGCCAGGCCAGCAGAGGCAGCAGAAAGTGCTGTGTCATGTTATCTAGTAGAGAGAATCAGAGAGAGAGAGCTGGTTGTCTGTGACCTTTGACCCCAGGTCTGCAGGTGTGTTTGGGTCACAGGTGCTACACTGCATTTATACTGTGTGTCTGAATGCTATCAGGACTGGAAAGTGCTGGGATGGTTTACAGCACAGAAAACTCCACTGTCTTGTTAGTAACATGTAGTAGCTGGGTAAAGGGAAATTATGGGCGCAGTTTTAAAGTGAATTCTTCCACTTGCATGAAATGGAGTTCAGCCAGGACCTAGGGTTGAGGGATACGACGATATGTATTGTGAGACAAACCTGCAGAGATTTTTCTATACAGTTCATACCTCTCATAGGTTGCTATGCATTTTATCACTCTGGGTGTATTAGGCAGTTATGGGCATGGTTGCAAATGAATGAACAGAGCAGTTTCATGGTAATATTGTACCTACATTTTTTAGGTATTTCACTCACTGAATTAACAAAAACCGGCGTTCCTGTCTGGTTATTGTATGTCTAAATGGCTTCTTGTGCTGTTTCATGATATATATCAACTGGCAATACACTCAGTGAGCACTTTATTAGGCACAATCTAATGCAATCCAATAAATAAATTCTACCTTTACAAAGTTCACACTGTTCTGTTTTTGTTGACATTGTCGGAAATGTGTGAATTAAATTCTATGTTGATTATTGAGGTCAAAGTTGGTGTTGTACTGGGCTATACACTACATTGAGAGGTGTAATAATAGCTGTAATAATAGCTAATAAAGTGGAAATCCGAATTCACAAATTCTTTGTGAATTCGGATTTCAATTTTCAATTCAGTTTCACTTTATTGGCATGAATGTAACAAGACAATATTGCCAAAGCGTCAGATAATAAGTGTTTTTCTCTTATTTGTGCAGGTTTAGCGGCCGCAAAAGCCGCACAATCCCTTTGTGAATTCACATATGAGTGTATAAAATGACACATACAGTGACTGAGGGTGGTCCCATTTCATGTCTGAGTCAGACAGATTTGTGTGATTTCTGTGGACCCGCTGGGCTGTTTATTAACATTTAGCACAATGAGAGACATGTTTTAAAAGACAAAGTACTCATTGAATCTTTGAATCTTTCCTAATGAAAAAAGAAAAAATCTTTTCAGCAAGGGTCACAGTTTTTTCTTCTGCATTCTTGTTTATAATGCCGAAAAATACAGTATAATACAATATACAAAAGAGAACTTTAAAAGACTGTTTCTCTTTAAGTGTGCGTACCAGATTACTTCTACTAGGGACCTTACTGTTGTTCTGTGAGCCGACTCATGTGGAACTGGTTATTATGCAAATGTAGAACATGTACAGCATTGATATTCGGTGTCTAGGCTCTGACCTTGTCACTCCACTATAATAACTTCCTCCTCAGGGGAAGGTAGACTCAGAGCCGACAGGTGGATGCTGGGTGGAGGTACGGCTTTGAACAGCAGCAAGTGACAGCCTGTCATTTTGTTTATATGTTCCCCTTTTTCCTCATGAAGTGATCGGTCAACTTTGTCGTGACTGAAAGGAAAGATGGCTCAAACTATAAAAAGTAGAACGTCATTATTGAGTTGGTTTTGAGAGTTTTCTATGGTATTATAAAGTCATAGAATGTTCTCAACCAGGACATGATCATGTGACCCATTGTCATTTAAAAACAAAAAGAAAATCACCAAACTTGGAGGTATGAGGTTTACCCAACAGCAGCAAACATACATGTGTTTATTCAGAGGGAAGTCTGCTAAATAGACCGTTAACACTGTTTAAACATCAACATTAAGACGGTAGCAGTTTATTTGTATGACATTTTTGATATTAATACCAAACCAGTGCTGTTTAGTTTGAGATGTGTTTAGTGAACTCCAGCTCACTGTAGTTAGTCCTCATGTACAAATAACAAACACAGAAAAAGACAGAAGAAATTAACCATGCAGGCAAGATAAAGCAGAGAACAAGAGAAAATACATTGGCGAAATGAACACCAGTAATGATGGTAGAAAAACAACAGCTTGGACGCATAGAAACTGCAGAAATGTCTGAGAACATGGTGAGCCAGTGTGCCACAGATGCTGTTTGTGTCTTTAATAGATAGGACTGACTGGAGGAGCCTGTGGACTGGGAGCAGGGCGCTGTGAGGTACTCTTATCATGGGAAAGCTAAGTCTGGTCAAACTGTTCCATCTTCGGAGGCCAACTGATAAGAGACTCGTTTGATGAACTTGGAGGTTGCGGACAGATGCAGCTCGACAGGACTGAATATTTTAACTCGGTCACAAATCCAAAACATCACCTTCACCTCAGCGTATTTACTGTATGTATACGTGTGTGTGTTCCCTCAGTGCTGTAGGGCTCACCAGCAGAACCGCCAGCTCCATCTCAGTAAATGTCTGGCGCCCACGCACACAAAGACACACACACACACACACACACTGCCATGCTTCAACAAACACTAAAGGGATTCATGCACTCCCTCCACAGTTAATGGAAATGATATGGGCTGAAATGAATGGGTGTGTGTGATTGCACTTTTCTCCTTGTTTACCTGCTGAGGAAGGACAAACTACACAGTGAAGAGGGTAATATGAAGGGAGCAACATGCTTGGCCTCTCCTGCACGCAAGCAAACATTTTCTCACTTACCTCTGTGGTTCCCAGCCTGGGGGGTGGACCCCCCAAGGGCTTGCTAGGTATATCTGACAAGTCACAAAATGTTTAACAAGATGGGGCTGAAGGAAAAACCACATTTCTGCAAACACAGAGTGCTCGGAGGAGTTTGCGAGCGGAGCTCCCCTGCAGATAATGACAGGATGTAGTGGAGGGAGTAAAGGAGGGAGGGGCTATGGTCTGGAGCTTGGTCTGAGATTTCTGGCTGCGCCTAGCTGTGGCAGTCCCCAGAGCCTGGGGAGGGGGCCTGCCAACTGTAGGACCCAGCCTATTTAAGTGTGTGCCAGAGGGTGAGAGGACCCCCAGGCCCAGAGGTAGAATCCTTCTCACCACAGGGTGAGCTTTGTTGATGTTGTTTGTTTATTTATATTGATTTATTATTATTATTATTATTGTTATTATTATTATTATTATCACCAGTCTTTGCTTCACCCCCATGTGAGGGCAGCACTTGCCAAACTGCAATGCCTGTCTGGATGTGAAATGATGGGCAGAATACTGGGGGAGGCAGTGGGGCTACCGGTCTGTGGTAGAGGTTTTATGCAGCCGGCGGGGGTGTATGTCTGAGATTTTGGAAATAATTGAATTACTGATTAAAAATAAGACAATGCGAGAGTGGGAGTGATGAACCGGTGAAAAGAATGAAAATTCTCTTGCGGTCGGGTGTTTTATTCGCCTATCATGGCCAAGACCAAAATCACTCATGTTTAATTGTTTCTGTGAATTGGCAGTTACATGTGCTGTTTGAATTGTTAGACCTGTCTAATGATGTAGGGTGGGTTCATGACTGTACTGAAATCTCCTCCGATTATTATTGGGGAGTCAGACAGATTGGAGAGAGAGGTGAAAAAGTTGTGGAAAAAAGATATTTGTTATGATAAATCATCCTTCAGGATCTGTGATAGTGTTGTTATGAATTTGATGATTTTTGTGCATTAAAATGGCTACCCCTCTTTGCCTGGATTTGAAATGGGCGGAGAAGATTTGATTAAATTGTGGTGTTCTTAATATATGACAATCAGATTCGGATATATGGGTTTCTTGTAAAAGGCATATATCTGCTTGTAATTTGTTTATGTGGTTGAGTATCTTAAGTCTTTCTGCCTGTGATAAATATAATTTAAATGGAAATATTCCCCATCAGCTGGTACATTTCCTGCCAGCTGTCCATAATACTGGGTGTTAAAGGGGTACTCCAGTATTGCACTTTCATGAAGTTGTGGGACTTCCAAGAGACTGAACAAAAGAAAGGAATGGTCAAAACTGGTGTAGCAGAGGCCGAGATTTCTTAAGATTTCTTAGTTAACAGAGGAACTCTACCATCCATCCCATATGTCCTGAATGTTGTATGTCCCATTAGTCCCTGGGATGGGTCAAGATCCAAAAAAGCTGGATCATACATTTTTGTTAATGTGTGTTGATGGCATCCTTCGTTAGACGCTTCCTTCTTGGTAAATTCTCAAGTCTTTCAAACTTCAGCCCAGTTTTTAATGCAGGCTTTCTGTTAAAATGTGTACTCTAGTGGTGTCCTGGTGACCTATGGGGGTTTAAGGCGCCGACCTTTAGCCGCCACATGACTAGTTCCAGTCCAGCCATTCCCCAACTCAGTCGATTCACTAACAAAGGCAAAAATTTACCAAAAAAGTGTATTCTCCAAGCCCAAGCTGAGATATACCTGATGACATCATCTGAGTTATTTTCTCAGACTTGATAAAGCTTGTACAACTCGTACTTTACACTTGGGCATTATGAAACCTGGGTTTACCTACATTTCCCACACTTTTGGCTGTTGAATATTTGACCACCAAATGCACCATTAGTTTTGGTCTTTGTGAGGCTAGACTGTCTCATTTGACCTTCAGGTCCTCTGACGGACACACCTTTCTAGCTGTGTCCTTTGAATGACGCAGCCCCTGGAATGGGAGAGAGTTTCTTTATCAATCCATCCAGGGTGCAGCTTGTCTGGTGGAGAGTCTCCATGTCTCCTGTGATCCATTTTCATACAGACCAAGATGATTCTGCCCATAGATTTATGCTAAGGCTGGGGTTGGAATCTGATAGTAGACCTTACAAAAAGTGTGAAAGGGCCAGTGGTGAAGTCAGTTCATTGATTCATTAGCTTCTATTATCCTGCAGTAACACATTTCATAGACCATAGATTTGTTACTGTGTGTCAATGTATACCATTCATTTTGTATTTTTACAAATAAAGTGTTCCTGGCTCAATCCTGGATCAATCATTGGAGGAGGTGATAGGTCCATCACGCACCCACTCACCTCCTCCTCCTCCTCTCCATCCTCTCAGCTTTGAATTCTATAAAACTCAGACCGTCTTGCCTGCATAGTTAGGATAAATTAGGTCATCATGCTCCACAAATAGGACATGTCAGCACAGGGTTAAAACTGGAGGCTGCCACCCTGGTGATGAATGCTAGGCATGTCTCAAACACACACTTTCACACAGATAACAGGACCACAGTTCATCCCTTGTAATGGAAGTGTGTGTGCGTGTGTGTGTGTGTGCGCGCAGCTCCTTGGTTCGCAGAGGAGAAGGATGGAGCTTTTAATTCTTCAGTGTTTCTTTGTAAATGAGCCAGAGAGCTGCCAGCTCTGCGGAGTGCTCTGTGCAGCCGCCTCTCTAAAGCTCATGTGGAAAAGTTAAGTTTTAAATCTCATTTTAAACCAGCAACAGGTTCCAACCTTTTCTGAAGTCTGTCTTTTCAGGCTAATACTAGTCATAAAGTTTCAAGACTACCATAGAGTTTTGAGTGATTTATTCCAGAGAGTGAAAGTTGGGGATAACACTCCAGGTAATCAGATTCTTTTCCAAGCTGTAGTACTCAGGGCTTGGCTGAGCACTTCTTGCTGAAAGGTGAAAAGAAGCTAATGTTGACTCTATTGTATCCTTAAATGGGCATCAGTACAATTACTTAAGCCTTTGTAATGGGATAGGCCTTGATTTATTTTGTCTTGAATTTGCCTTTTGTAAGTCAACATTACACCGTTTGTCCACCAGAGGGCACTGACAAGTTGTTTTTATCAACTGCATAATGTCCCACCCACTACATATCTTGGTCACAATTTTTTAATAACTAAATTTAAGGTATCCTTATCAAAAATGTTTATGATCTGAAAATCAGCCAATAACTTTCATCCGATCTGCAGCCAAAGTAGCAGTGTGTCTGTCCACCACTTTGGTCCTCAACAACTGCTGCATGGCTTGCATAGAAATTTGGTTCAGACATTCATGTTCCCCTGGGGATGAATTGTCATAATTTTGGACATTCTCATCAGCCTCTGCTGTACTTTGTGTTTAATGCTAATTAGCTAATGTTAGCATGTTAACACACCAAATTTGATGGTGAACATTATACCTGCTGAGCATTAGCATGTTAGCATTGTCACTGCGAACATGCAGATGTTAGCATTTAGCCCAAAGCTTTGCTGTGCGGAAGTACAGCTAGTCTGGAAACTCAACTCTTTTTGAGTTCCAACTGTAACATGACCGTAGCATCAAGTATCAATAATTATCAAGTTTTGACAGTTCAAATCATCAAATACTTGGTCACATTCTTTGTCCTGTTCACTTACTCTTTGACGCATGACTTTATTGTATTTAGGCAAGATTCATTGATTCTGTTGTTTTGAGCAGTTTGGCAGATATTCTTATATAGAGTAAATGAGCAACAGTGGCGAGATCAAGTGGTTGATCAGATTGTCCATTAATCGTAGGGTTGGTGGTTTGATCACCTGCTCCTTCTGTCCACATTTCGAAGTATCCTTCAGCAAGACATTGAACCTCAAATGGCCAGGCCATTTACCATTTATTTTCCAAACTGATATAAAAAAGGTATTGATTCTGTACCAAAGAGCAGCTAGTGGCAGAAAAATTGAACATTTTCAAACAATACTAGTCAAGTGTTTAAGGTTGAAGTGACATTCTGGTTTATTTCTGCTTATGCTGTGCTGAGTCGTCTAAGGCCTGAGCCTATCACAAGAAAAACATTTTGGTTTGTTGAAATTCGGAATTGCTGTTCTAACCACACTATGGCTGACTTCAATAACTACTAGCCATTTCCAAAAAGTGAATCCAATCATTTAAAATGTACCCCAAAATTATTTTATAGTAGGTCTACCATCTGAGTTATGTTGATGACTGTTTAGGAAATCAGCTTATATGCCATTTGCACTCACAGGAGGTCTGACTGCTTCGTCCCAATTCTGCAATCATGGAGTCACTTTTCAATTTTTCAATGTGTTGCTCTCTGTCTGCTGTTGCTGTAATGATTCCACTTGTAATTGCTAACAGACCAGCCAGTGTGACATTTCACTTCACACTCTGTCTGTCTCCTCTCTGTTTGTCTCTACAACTTTATTTTTGTCATCTTGCTTTGTTTCTGTAACTTTTTAGTTCAATGTAGCCCTCTCCACATTGGGATGAATTGAAAAAAGATGCTGGCGCTCAGAAAGAAACACTATGTGGACACTTTTTACTATAGCCAGCAATAGGAACTGGAAGTTAAGGGACAAAACAGGAAGTAGAACAAATGAAATAAGGAGCGGGATGCATAAGTTTATATTCTGGTCATCAGTTTAAATTATTTCAACTTCATTTCTGAGTGAGCCTGTTTTGTCCGTCACTTTGGCATGGCAGGCAACTCTAAATACTACCATACCCATGAGCCTTGGCTGCCATTGCTATGGAGAAGTAGCCAGTCAGAGCTTAAGTTCAAAAGCTTTTTTGTTGCAGTTGGGAACAAAACATGGCTCCATCCATCCATCATCTATACCGCTTATCCTCAGAGGGTTGCGGGGGGGGGCTGGAGCCTATCCCAGCTGACATGGGGCGAGAGGCGGGGTACAAGCAAGGGAACATGGCACCATAGTTGCAGAATTCATCCAAAAGTGACACAGAATCTACAGTACCATAGCCTCCAGCTGCCACATAACAGAATTTTAAGCACAGTGATTGAATGTTTCTTACTGAAATGCATCATGGGAGTCGTAGTTATCATCTCATATGTCCACAGGCTTCTTATCTTCTTATTGTACCTTTGGCTTTTCATCAAAGCACCAGATGTTTTCTAACAAAGTTGTTATCTCATCTTTTGTGAGACACAAAAGAAGACATCAACCAGGAGAGCTTCATGTCCATCCAAGCCTTTAAGTGCTCCAACTGGGAGTCACGTCGCATTGTCTTTGAGAAAGATGAATGGGATTTTCACTTTGGGAACTAGGGCCACCTGAAATAACTCCTCCCACTTTGCAACTCTATACTACCTGCAAATCTCAAAACGTTCTCTCAGCTACTGTTGATATTTTGAAATTCAGCTGTCAAATGTCATTAGATCTTAATGACAGGTAGGTGTTTTGGGGCATTTGAAGGTGCCATTCATCTCAATAACAAAATGTGTGCACATAATACTAGAAGGGACCAACAATGTGTATTAGTTCTTCTTTTTATCACCATAACCTCTCAGAAATGACAGAACACCTGTTACTTCCCTACCTGTGTAAATCCATTGTGGTTGTATGGATAGAACTGTGACATGCGTTTTTCTTTGTTTTCATGTGGAGAAAAGCACATTAGCAGACGGCCATCAGAAAAGATAACTGTATGATCAATTCTCAAAAGACCCTTTCATGAACAAATGTTCCCTTTCATTATTAGCCTAATGGAAACCATTAAATCACATTTTCTCTCTGCAGTCTTTCAAAGTTTCGATTGACAGCGGAATGAAACCCTAGCTTCTGTCTGTCTCTCCATTTCTGTTACACACATGTTTAATTCACATCTCGATGGAAATCTCAGTCTCACTCCAGCGGAGGAATGAATATTTCAGCTCTGTGAGGCCTCCCGACTCCAAAGCCTTTCACTGCTACAAAGACAAAATCTCTTCCGCTTCATCCACACTCCGCCGTGAATATATTGAACCGCTTGTCAAAAGCACAAATCTGCTCTTTCTTCGGGACGTCATCCTCTTTGTGATGGAGTAATCGCTGTAATAAAGCATCCCCAAACTCCACATTATGCATAAAATGTACTCGGAAAAACTCCACTGTCTGGCTATGCTAACACAAGAGACTGAGGGGACTGAATAACAATAGAAATGTCTTTTTCACATCTGAAATTGTCATTATTATACAATTAACTGTTCAACCCTAATTGGTAAATATTTCTTTGCATCTTTATATTGTATTTAATAATTATTTCTGATTAGTTGAGGAGATGATGATGAGTCTTTTTTCTTATGGTGATGAAACTACCAGAGGGTGTGGTGTTGTTGGTTCCTGCAGGGCCTGTGCAGGGTGTAAAGCCCTTGTCAGGCCGGTGAGATAGTAGCAGTGACAGATGAGATGCCTTTCATTTCATCATTCACAACCTTCACTTCTCCTGAGGAGACGGAATCCAAAAGGACACTCTACTGTCAGTATGTGCAGAAAAGACAAAGACAGAGTGGGGAGTTTTCAGAAAAATCCTCAAAGTTTGAACACTGGTGCAGTATACAAAAGTCAAACTGTGAAGTCCAGGATATACAGGAGCTAACATCTGACTGTGCAGTAGTCCTGTCTGGACATCCAGTACTTTGGTTGTTCCTCTTGTCTTTGTTGAAATGCATTTATGTTGCATTCTGCAATGAGGATTTGGCCATTTGGTTTCAATACAGATTCTTGATATACAGTACTGTAGTATGTACTGCATGTGGTACAGGTACAATTTACACTATTGGAAGTTAAGTATGAAGGTATTATTGGAGCAAAACATCTGAGCACCTATGCAGTGGAATTTGTAGTTGTAGAAAATAGTCACACAACAGTAACAGTAAATTTGAAGTCACAGAGATTTTATTTTCTCTCCCACAAACACAACACAGCAGTTACACCTTCTCAAATTCTTCATTGCAGGTGCACAAATCCTACGCTACGAATCACAAATTAAGAAAGTCATACGCTCACACTTTTGCTACAGTTGCTGCAGTAAACATGGTGCAAAACTGAACAAAATTTGCACATCTGCAAATCAGTATATGAATTCGTGCAATGAGAGTTGCACACCTGTAGAATATTTTCTCACAAATATATATTTTTTTTTTCTTGGATATATTTGTATCACAAACACAAGTCAATAACTACAACTGCTTGTATCTGCCGCTACAAGTCTCAAATGCTGTTTTGTCGCTCACAAGTTACAAGTTCCTTTTTCACCACATAGCTCAGTGATATATGGTGCAAAAGTGATTTGTGTACTTGTAGCACTGAGGCCAGGGGTCACCTGCAGGTGGCAGTAATGCAACATCGTGGATGCCAACAATAGACATACAGTATATACAGTACGTAGACGCCGCATTGGCCACTAGATCGTATGTCAGCGTCGCCGCCATATTGGAAAGGACAACTTGTCCAGAAGGCGGGACTAGAACGGACTGGAAAAGATAGAAAGCGAGAGGGAGAGAATATAAAATTTACTGCTACACATGTGCGACTATTTTCTACAACTACAAATTCCACTGCACAGGTGCTCAGATGTTTTGCTCCAATAATACCTTCATAGTTCATAAACCACAGTACTGGTTTTATTTGTTCAGGTTTTGAGAGTTTCCTGCCTCCATCGCAATGACATACTTGGGTCAGAGCCAGCACTCATTGTTACTGACTTAAGGTGCCTTCAGATGATTTGCTCTTCACTCACTGCGAGGTAGGGTGCAGAGCATGGTGCAGATACTTGCAGAGGCAAAGCGCAGCGCAGATATACGTCGTTGAAAAGTGCTAACTTTAGCATTGGATTTAGCTATATTTGTAAACTATATGCCTATTCACAAGCCTGGTAGCCCCATCTGACTGCTGACATTTTGCCATGCATTACTTTTCCTGGTGAGATCGGGGTATGTTTTTATTGTTGTGTTATAGAGTTTCGGAGAAACAGAGTATGAGTTTTTTTTCCATCACTCTCTACCTCCCCTGCTTGCATGTGTCGCATAGAGCTGTTATCTCATTGGTCAGCGGAAACCTAGGTCTAAGTTGAAATAATTTGAACTCGGAGCGTAGCGCACGGTGGCAATTTGGAGCGGTGCCACGCCAAGGGTAGTGCTTCCACCTAGGAAAACAATGGCACAGCCAGCGCAGAGCAGCGTTAGGCCCTTTAGTCTGTAATCTTTCACACAAAATAAATCAAAGAGATGAGAGAGGAATAACATGTAATTCTGGTGAATTCTTCCAGCTTCTTCTGAACGTGGCGCTCACTCACTGATGAGAGACGGCATACTGCTCTTAAGTGTGATTTTTCACGTCAATACCTGACACCAGAAGTCTTTTTGTAAAAATGTGTCATCCCACAGTCAGAGGTGATAGACACTCTTATCTGTTGTTGCCCCTTTTTGTGATTTAGAACAGGTATATTTTAACAAGCTGCAGAGCATTGTGGGTCATATGACTAAGGTTCTTAGCCAGAGTTATGATAACAGTGTCAATTCTCAGATGATGATTACAGGCATGCAGCAGTGTGAGGAGCAGGGGTCAGAGCCTCGGTTTCCCGACAGTCTGCACATCCTGACAGTCTGCACATTACTGAATAACCTCTAATGGTCTGCTGTCAAACCTCACTTGAATTTGCAAAAGGTCCCCATTACAGTCAGGTCAGGGTGGAAATCACAGACATTAGCAGGACACATTGGACCACAACATAATTCAACAAAATGGAGCCATTCTCTGCAGGTAGGGACTTGTAGAACCTCCTTGTTCTCTCACAAAAGACTCATATAGAAGTTCATAGAAGCAGACCCTGAGAGCTTTGAGAACTTTTAATTTTCACCAGGGATGTATCCTCTTGTGCCTTTTTCAGAAGGATGTATTTTACGCTGAGCAGCTACTTTTTAGGTCATACAGCGAGCAACAGACGGCACTGATTTTGTGGTCTTTTCGATAATGTTATGATAAAGACATTGGCTCCCTGAAAATTAGTATGCAAGTATTGGAGACTAAACCTGTAATACAGGAAGTTAACATAAATGAATGAAGGTGTAAAATAGTCAAATGATTAATAAATCCATTCAACTTAATGCATAAATAATTGCATAAAATGCACAAAGAAGGAGAGAAATATAATAAGTCCAGAAATGTGTAATACATAAATATTTTACTACAGTATTTTTTATTTTACTGTCACATCAAAGTGTATTTAACATAGACAGTTATCAAAATGTGCCAAAAGTTGGGTGAGCAATTCTATGGAAGTCCAGCATTCATGTTAAATGATGCTTTGAAGCTATCATTGAGTCCTGCAGTGGGTATCAGGCTGTACCTTCATGAATCCACTGAGCCCTCTGACAGGACCATTCTCTAGCCAGACCTAACGTACGTTTGAGCTGCCTTTAAGTCCTACACTCAGCCAAGCAAAGAGGAGATACTCTGTGGCTTGACTCTGCCTCATATCTACATTGTATCTGCTTACACAATGTCTACAGAGGAGGCGCAGCATGGGCGGCAGCAGCAGCTTCAGCCCTCCACCTGTGTCTACACAGGATGCGTTCAGGCACAGTATTGAGTGTAGGTCACCCAAGGTTTCGCAGCGCTCAGAGCCCAACGCAACCACTGTAGCCTAGTTGCACACATCTTTGGTTACATATTTATAGCGCGAGTGAAACACAAGCCATTACACAGCCTGTGTAGACAGCTGGATTGATTAAAATAGAAGCGTAGCAGGTGAGGTGGACAACTGAAAAATGCGGCTGAAACGTCTCCTGTGTAGACACGCCATTAGGCTAAACTACAGTGGCTGGCCCAACTAGCCAGTTGTCCAGCCATCATCACTGTTCCACTGGTCTTACCAATAGCCACTAGTTAGCAACCCCTCTGGTATAAGAAACTAATGAGAGTTAGCTTAACATGCTAGTTAGCTTAGTGCATTGTTAGCTGAAGGTGTTAGCTGGTGATGTTGTAGACAGGAGTGTATGCTTTGTTGCTTGCTTACGTGAGGTAGCTGTGGATGATTGTTTGGTTGGATTTTACTTGAAATAGCATCTTTACTTCCTTCATTTGAGGTATATCATGTTGAATCCGGTTGTTGCATAGCCTTGGGAACATGTTTTTTTATCTTTCCGGCGCTTAAAACACAAACACATAATCTTAGCCAATATATGACAATAAGAAAATCAGGGTGATCACACTTAGCATAAAATAGAGTCAGCATTTATAAAGTGCTGCTGCTGATTGAAAAAGGCATTTGAAAGTAAGTATTCTGCTCATGCTGGAGATGCTGAGAAGCTGTGATAAAAGGGGCTGGGGGCTAGGTTTACTTCAATATTTGTGATATCAATTTGAGTTTGATGTTTATAGTGCATGGAAAATAATGGAATTGTCTGTAGTATAACTTGAGGATGCTTCTATGTAACCTATAACCTTGATACAAACTACTGTGTTGCCATGAAGATGAGAAGATACTAAACTGTCTCAAGACATAGCAGTATAGAAGTGGTTCTAATTTGAATATGTATATGTTGAGAGGTCAAGGTAACCTATACCCCACACCCCCTGACCTGTGGCTTTGTCTGCTCCTCAGTATATGCGCTTTTATCTCTGTTGCGCTCTCAGTTATTGCCCCAAATGGTGCATAATTCCTTTAGCACAATTTATTTTCCTCCAGGCACAGTTAGATTTATTTCACTGTCAATATGCAATGAAATTCATGACTTACATATTCCGTCATAAATCGGGTACAGTCCTCCATGAGTAACAAGTGAATCCCGATGAGGCACACTGACCTGGTTATATCTGAAGCAGGCTGCAGTGTGGTGAGAGAAGGTGTGTTGGAGGCTGCTGCAACACTGGAGCTGTGACAGGCCAGTCCAGGCCCGGCTTTGATGTGTAATTGTAATTTCCATGCAGTTGGACATCCTCACTTTGCTGTACTGTATCCATGAACACACATGTTAAGCCAATCACTTGACAGTGATGCCAAAGCTCGGCTGAGAGTGGAGACCGTCAGAGTTTGGTTCTGCTCCAAAGAAAGACCACAGTGTTGCAGGTCAGCACTGTTAGCACCTGCTGTGAAAGTGAAGTGGAACTGCATAGTATGATTATGGTGCTACAACATACTGAGCCAGTGTAAAAGGAGCAGAAGACTTTCCCTGTTTGAGTGAAGCTCTGAGCCTAATGTTGAACCCTGAAGATCCTACTAAAAGCTGTCCTATGCTTCCTATGTGCGCACAGACCAACAATGTATGCACTATTTATTAAAAGATGCTCTGTTTTGGTGAGTAGTAGTGAGCTCCACAACACTGGCTAATTCATTGTCATGTTGTGAATCAGTTAATGAATGGGACCTGTTTCACCCGAGCGTTAAAGAGCTAGAGAGATAACTGGGATAAAATAAGGGAAATACAGTTGCCTATTCACACATCCAGCAGACACAGAGCAACAATGAAAGAGTACCCCACCAATTTAGCATTGCACTTCTATAACATCGGACTCACAATGGACAGTTTTAAAAAAAAATAAAATAAAAAGGATCACAATCAATGCAGCAGAACCACAGATATGCTTTTATAGATTTGGGTGCCTCGAGCTGCTACCTTTAAACAGAGATCAGCATTTTTTTTAATTTTCAAATGTATAGTCTTCAGCCCGATGCTGACTCAAGTGACATCACTTGAGGACATTTGTCAGACTTCACACAGCTCCCCCTGGAGACACAAAAAGGTTTTTTCACGTATGCAGCAGTAGCCTACTCCACCTGGAAACTCACTTTGATGTGTAAAATAGACGGAGTTTCCCTTTAGCATTCATTTAGACAAAATATTCCTGTCTACCAGATGAATGCAAGTCCAATATTCACTCTCCTTTTAGCTCTAGCTTGGTGTCAGCTTGAACTGGTTCTTTTTAGCTCACACACAACAGTTATGAGTTGCCTTTTCGCCAACCCAGCGTTAACTGCAGGACCTCAATACAGTGGATTTACTGAGTAGGAAATTATGTGAAGTACTGACTGACCCTAATCATAGGTTGTTTTTTTCATTGGTTTAACAATGTCAGACTTGTAAATGTCATAAATAGCTAGTAAAAATTGCATTTTGTTGATTTTCGAGCTTTTGTCAGAGCCCTCACACCATTGTGTTTTACACCTTTTTCCAGCCATGAGTGCGTTGCATTGTGGGTCAATAGTTTCCATCAAAAGCACACTGAAAAATGAAGCAAGTTTAGTATGAGGTTTGGCTTTCTTATGTGTCCTTCATTTTGCAGCAGGGAAACAGTGTGTGTGTATTCACACTGGTCTCCCCATGTGTGTTTCATTATGGACATTCTTAGTATTTCCAACCAAATCCACGCCCACATTCCCACATCCCACCACACACACACACACACACACACACACACACACACACACGTGCAAAGCTATCAGTTCCACTTTATGTTGTTCTGCGTGTTGTTCTTTCCTTTCTTCCTTCCTTCCTTCCTTCCTTCCTTCCTTCCTTTCTTCCTTCCATCTTTCCTCCCCTTTCTCTCCCTCTCCCTCTCCTGCCCCCTTTTTTCTTCACCGGTCAGCTGTGTTCATGCTTTTGCAAACATCAGACAACCTCACTTTACAGCTCGCTTCTGAATGCAAAACGAGCTTACTTCACTTATTTATTGGGGCCTGCAAAATCCTTTGGCCTACACACGCACTCATACACACACACACACTCACACACACACACACACACACACACACACACAGTCAGTCTTTGGAAGAGGACATATAGGGTTGCCTGACCCCATAGCCTCCAGTATGAACTTAAGAAAAAGTTTGCTTAATGATCCGACTTCTTGCTCAGACTGCAGTTTTAGAAAATTTAAATTCCTCCCCTCTCTTCTCCTTTCCTCTCCTGTCCTCTCTTGTTTCCTCCTCTTTTGTCTTCTCTTCTCTTCTCCTTCCTTCCTTCATCCTACAGAGTAAATATGCAATCCTTACATGTTACATGTCTTCCATCCATCTCTGCTTTGTGCATTCCATGTCATCTAGTCCCACACACACCACAGACATACAGTACATATATATATGTTGTATCTGGGCCCTAAGGCTGTTACTAACTGTGTAAGACCACACTCTCCAGCAGACATGGCTCTCCACTGGTGTTTTGTTCGTAAACACAGGGGAGCCTTGTTTATAATGTGTTTAACTGTTGTCTATTAGGTTTTTTGGTCCTACTGAATGCTTAAATTTGAATTCTATGGCACTAAAACACTCTTTTAAAAAGACAAAAAGATATTTTAAGATATTTAACATTTTTAGGTTCAATGCTAAGCAAGCTGGTAAG
This sequence comes from Maccullochella peelii, assembly GCA_002120245.1. Classification (NCBI taxonomy): domain Eukaryota; kingdom Metazoa; phylum Chordata; class Actinopteri; order Centrarchiformes; family Percichthyidae; genus Maccullochella; species Maccullochella peelii. The sequence goes on along the minus strand of LKNJ01003031.1, from coordinate 9,991 downwards.
CAGCCGTACACATTAGTCAAGAGGAATTTACAGTCCAGGGAAGCTCAAATATTATTGTCCATTATTACACGGAATGTACAAGAGTAATGTAGGGGTGATAAGTGTGTAATTTCCTCGGTTGTATTACTGAGGGTCTGGATCAGAGCTCCTGCCAAGCCCAGCTGGCAGCATATTTACTGCACCTACTTGGAAACTCTTTGTGGGGAAGTGAATGAGAGATGATCTGTGCTCCCTCAGCAGCAACTGTCCAGGTACCCTCGGGCAAAGTGTTTAAAGAGTAACCTAACATTAATCCACTTTTTTTGAGTGCAGCGGTGCAGCAGTGTGTGTCAGGGTTTAGCATGCATTTGTTGAATTTGTGAAGGGAGCATATTCAAGCTTAAACAGGGTGTTAAGTTGCTCTTTAAAAACTATAAACTGAAACTGTAACAAGTTGGACTTAGCTGGCTGGCTGTTCAGTTCAATTCAATTCAATAGGCTTTATTGCCGTGGCATTTGACATGTGTTGCCAAAGCACTATTACGATTAGAATTATATGCTCTCTTTGTTGGACGTAACAAACTCACAGTCATGGCTGGATTAAGCTATTACGGGGCCCAAGGCAAACATTTGCCATTAGGCCCCTTTTGACCCCTGCAGAAGACCTCTCCTTCAGAAGCCCCACCTCCAGTCCAGTATCCACCTTTAGGCTCTGAGTCTAGGTTCCCCAAACAAAGAAGTTATCATCGTCACTCCCCACTGCCTGCTGTGCTGAGCTTGGTGCTTGTTTGTGGGGAGTGACGAGAACAGGGCCTAGATACAAAATATCCATGCTGTACATATTCTAAATGCACATTATAATCCATTCTATGTGAGCTGGCCTATTGAACTTTGTATGTATATATTTATGTATGTATATGCACTATGTGAGCTAAAATAATAAAGCGACACTCCACAGATTCTACACATGCAGTTCAGTGTACTCGTCATGATCAGTACTCTACAGCCTGTTGTATTAAGTCTACACCTGATCCTGATGATGTCATCAGGTATCTAAGTTTTGGCTTGAGACAGACAGCCTGTGTTACAGCCAAATGCTGGTAAAATATGAAAGTGGCTGGTAGATTTCAGACACAAAATAATGATTTACTATTGAATGGCTGGTGAATTCAGCCATACATTTATCTGTCAGTGGCTGTTAGATGTTCACATTTTAAAAAGTTAATTTCCCACCCTGACAGGGAGTATACTAATGGGTCTACAATTGGAGCCAGTAAAACCTGCTTTTCTGTCTTTGGGTAAATGTATGAATGTTGGTTTTAGAGTTGAGATTACTGTGCCAAAGTACTGCTGCTTATGATATTCTCACCTTTCTAAGGATGAATCAGACGAACTGATCCAGATTAGATTTGACTCTCAGATGGCCTTGAAAGAATTGAGTTTGTTAAAAAAATCTCTCCAGCAGTGCCAGCATGTACAGGGGACTTTCTCTGGATAAATGACTACTGGACCAAAAACCTCCCTGTTCTTAAAAGTAGTGGTTTATGTGTAATATGAATTGCTGATGTGTAATGGAGTGTTTTGCCCTCCCTCAGCTGTTGTGGCTGCTGATGGATGTGGGAATATTGGAGCAAGTCATTTCATTTGCTGCTCTTCTTCCTCTTTCTGCCCTCAGGAGCTGTTCTGGGAAAAGCTGCATTACACAAAAACATTATAGCCTTTGTCATATTGAATGGGAATAACACCGCATCCATTTATTTTGTATAAGTACATGTCAGAATCTGAACCACTTTATTCACCAGATGTAACGAGTGCACAGGCATTTGTCTTGATGACAGTATTATGCTGCACAGCCAGAGAGCAGACAGTGCATCAGTCAACTTAAGAGAAATTACTTTAACCAAGAGTGTTCCTGGTACAGAAGTGGATTGCATAATGCTTGGAGTATTTATTATGAATATAATTTATGTTCAAAGGATAATTCTGGTTTATGACAATTTGTATCTTATTTGTGAACCAGGAAAATCGCGACAGAAAAGTTGCCACAAAAATAGCCATAAGCCTGGATGATATATATATTTTTTCTATACAGGTTTTGGAGCATTTTATACCTTTATTGTATAGCCAGTACACACAGAAATAATGCAGTAGCAGTAGAGAGACGGCAGGATATGTAGGGAGAGAGATGGGGAGCGACATGCAACAAAGGTCCCTGGCAAACCAGGGATGATGCAGTTCATGGTTGGCGCTTTAAACCCCTAAGCCACCAAGATGCCATGAAATCAGTAAATCTGAGAAAATGTTATGCGTTGAGCTCAACTTTTGTGAATTTTGTTGTGCAAATTTGCGCTATTGATCAATATCAAACGGTCAGTCTATCATATTGACTGTGTCACATCATTCAATTTTATTTAACCTTCCTCTGCTACAGTGCTCACGTACTGCTTCTGGCTGTTATGAGACAGGAGTTTATGTTATTTGACGCATTTATCTCTTATTTAGGAGAAATACGCCTCATTGATAAACTATGCAAACTTATTGTCCCATTAGTGACCTAGCCACTTCATGAACTGACAGTTAGTAAGCTAGCTAGCTAGCTTAGAGAGCTATTGATACTGACTAGCGCAAGCATGTTAACTAACTAGCATCAGCGGTTAGCTCACCAGCTGTGGTAGTTCACTAAATAGTGCTGCCAGTGGTTACTATGTCACCAAGCAGACAAAATAATGAAGTACGAATTGACAATTCAGTTAGATTATCAGGCTAAATTAGTTTGGCTATAACCTGGAGGTTTGTATACAACTTGTCTGATTGTCCGATTGGTCATGTTTTCTGCCCTGTCCGTAGAGTTCCACAAGGCTCCTTCCTGGGCCCTCTCTTCTTCTCTCTTGAGGACACTTGGTGTTACTACCACCGCTATGCTAACAACATCCAGCTATTCTTGTGATTCCCCCATCTGACAGGTGGAGGCACACATAGCCTAGCTGATATCTCAGAGTGGGGAAAGGCTGTGGTACTGTAGCACTGAACATGCTTTTAGTTTGTTTAAAAGGAATACACTCCCAATTACAGTGTTATTCTTATATGAATGATGGCCACAACTATGAAAATAAGACCAAAGTTGAAATTAACTGGAATTATCCTGCAGAATGTGGTATTAATACTGGTATTAATGTTTAACCTCACGTACATGCACATTAGCTTCCTCTATTTGTCTTCACAGGAACTTACCTTTTTGTAGCTGGCACAGAGGGGCAACTTCACATTTGATGCTAGATGTTCCATTTACAATGTGTAATAGACTGTACAGCAGACTCTTTTAGTCCATTCTCCCATCTATCCCGGGTAATTGATAAATAGCACTCTGCTCCAGAAAAGACAAGCTTTCTATGAGACTTTGCAGTTAATCCACTCTGGTTTTGGTCTTTGGTTTGTTGAGAGCCATTAATCATTTAATCAAGGAAGCAGTGTTGTGTAGGCCACGTATTCAGGTTTGGCTTCACAACAAATCTTTTAGAAAAAAGACTTTTACTTATTCACTCAGCCATGTCTCTGTGTGAGTGTGTGTGTGCATTGCTAATATATCAAAATAGCTTTGTTTCCATGACATTATTTCTGTGTGTTGAATAATGAAACTTGAGCGGAAACAGCAGATTTTGATTAAATTTCCTCAACTTCTTAAAGTTGAGAGGGTAGCCTACAGGCCACTGCAAACCTTGTTGATCTTAAGCTCATTGAATTTTACACTGCTGTGTAGAAGACCTGCAGCATGATATGCAATCAGTTCAATACAGTTTTAAATTGTGTAGTGTGTCTGTGTGTTTTAGGTGTTTCCGTAGATGTTGTTGGCAGTCTGTCTGGCTATGCTTTAGATTACTTGATAGCTGTCTTGTGCCACTGCTGATAATCATGATGCCATGCAAAGAGGAGTCCAGTCCTCCCATTCATTTGAACGTGGGTAGTGTGAAAAAAAAACGCAACCGACGTCACGCTGCGGTGGCCAATCACGCCGGTGATCAGACCGGAAGAAGACCAGGTGAAGAAGAACTTTGTTTACCATGTAGCATTGTAGCATTCCACTGTTTACCGAGCAACTGTGAAGATGGAAGAGAGACTGATCGATCAGCACCGTGATGACTGTACATCAGCTGTGCAACCCTGCCACGAGGGAGTACAAAGACGTTTATCGCCGTGCAGTCGCTTGACATTGTATCGCTCTTCAAGTTGGGATTGCTGTTTAATATTTCTACTTGTGCTACAATCAGCATGGCCATGTAGCGACACTCCCACACCGCCACACAACCCTGCACTAATTTCCACAATGCCTGATTTGGTCTGAATACAGCCTTGCTCTTCCAGTTGGTAGTGTGACAAGCTTTAAATAGTACTGAAAACTTTTGGTTTGTTTGTTTTGTTGTTTTATTCTCACACATCTTTTCTGTTTGGCATTATTTCCAGATTACTACTACATATTTGAGATTTTTTTTTTCTATTAGGCACCTGATCTGCTGATAAACTGAAGGACATGCTGGGCCTCAGCAGCTCCATCATCTGTATATGTTGTGTGCCAACAGATGCTTCAGCTGTTTGGAATTAGGCTGTCACAATCATTAAAGTTTAGTTGATGACTTTTGGGGTTATGTTGAATCAACAAATGACACTGAGTAAGGGGAATTAGCTTTTCCTCTACATTCAGATGTATTTTTAATTACCATGTACTTAATAACTTTAAGTTGATTACACGTAAAAATTAAGTTGTTTAAAATAATTTTTACTTGAAATCAAACTGGTCACAACTTATCAAGCATTTAGACTACAATGTAGGGGACATTTAGGTGAATATGTAAAAATAAGCATGTAGCCGTTTTCTTCAAGTAATGTTAGCCACGACAGATTCCATCAATGTAAGCAGATGTAGCTTAACATCTGAAAAGTCTGTTTGTTCGTGAAATGATACTCACCTTGAGTGTGTTTAAAAAATGCCCACTGTATCTTTGCACTGTCTGTGATGAGTGCAGAATTCCCACCCACTTAACATGCCCACACAAATTCAACAACGAAAGAAAAATTAAGTCAGCAAACCAATTTTATTAAGTAACCACAACATGAATTTCATTTTGAATCAATGAACTAAGGAATTGGAGTTGAAATTAGTTACATTTATAAGTTGCAGTAATTACCAATATTACTGTGTCTACACAACACATTAAAATGATGTTTGCAATTCAAAAAGGATAAAAAATTATCCTGCAACAGTGCATTTAATTGAGTAATAGTAATAGGTCTCCTGAATTCATCTTTAGAGTGATGTGTCTAACTCATGAGGATGCATGTCTTCCCTGTTTTACAATTAGAAGAAGTGGGGAGAAGTTTGGGTGGTCTTAGCTTCCTCCAGAAAGCACAAATCTCCATGATCCTCCATGTTGGAGCAGTGAGACGTCCTCTCTCTCTCACTCTCTCTTATCTCTGCCAGTTTCTCCCTCGATCTCACCCTCCTCTCATCTCCTCCCATGCTACCCACAGCTTCTCCTCCTCCTCCTCCTCCTCATACTAATCGCAGCCATCGGGGGAGGCTCGGGTGGAGCGGCAGGCTGCTGTGGGTGCTGCCGGCGCTGGGTGCATGCGTGCAGCGGGTCTGGACGGGCTTTGATCCCGGCGCTCTCCTGGGACGCAGCCAGGAGTATTAGGCACTTTTCCACTCTTGTCTTCTTTTAATTATGGGCCCATAATGAAGGCTGCACGCTCGGCTGCAACACATCACACACTCGGAGGAGGAGGAGGAGGAGGAGAAGGGAGATCCCACCCCCCGTCTCCTCCTCACATCACACCCTTCGCCCGCTCCACCAGCCTCATCTCTGTCACGATCCCTCTCTTTGGTCTATATACTCCCACTTCAGAGACTTTTATTTTCGTTATGCTTCCTCTCTCTTTCATTTTGCTTTTTCTTTGGTCTTGCTTTGTGCTAAGTTTGATGAAATCACTTGAACAGATTATGGGAGGGAACTTATGAATTGAAGTACATCAACATCTCTTAGACCCCTACCAATCTGCTTATAAAGATGGTAGAGGCACTGATGATGCTTTAAACACTACAGCACACTTTATTCTAAAGCACCTTGAAAATCCTACAGCTTATGCTAGACTAATGTTTATGGACTTATGCTCAGCATTTAATACTATACTCCCTCAGACCCTGTTAAACAAGCTGAGACAGATGGAGGTGAACCCCAACATAATAATCAGATGGTGCCATTAATTTCTCATAGGAAGACAACAGCAGGTGAAAGTCAACTCAGCTCTCTCTGACATACAGGCTATAAGTACTGGAGCTCCTCAAGGCTGCGTAAGCTCCCCCCTTCTTTTCACATTCTATACAAATGACTGTAGAAACCAGTACAAACATCAAGTTTTCTGATGATACAGCCGTACTCAGTTTACTGACAACAGATTCAGACATTGCTATGTATAAGTCAGAGGTAGAGGAGGTTGTGCAGTGGTGTGAGGGGCACAACCTTATGTTAAACGTCAAACAAACTAAATAAATGGTCTTCCATCCCAGCTCTATTGGTGTTCACGGCCCAATTTTAATCAATGGGGAGAGAGTTGAGCAGCATACAAGCACTGAGGTATTCAATTTGATTCTCAGTTAAAATGGGCTCATCAAGTAGAGCAGAGTCTGAGTCAGGGTGTGCATTTCCTGCGAAGTCTCAGGGTCCGTGGAGTGGATGAAAGCATTGTGTTATTGTTCTACAGGGCAACCATTGAATCCATAATTCATTATGGCATCACAACATGGTTTGGTAACCTGTCCGTTAAACTCAGATCACTACTCCAAAACCTGATTAGATTACGGCTCTTACTGGGGGGGAATGTGCAATATTTTGGTGTAGGCATCTGAACAGAAAAACACTTTGCACATCTGTTTCATGACACAGGTGTGTAGGAGAGGGACGAGTAGATCAAAAGTTGCAAACTCCCGCACACTGTGTCACTTGCAAAAATACATTTATTTGCAACGTTTCTGTGATAGAGGCATCTGTGGAATCTCCTTGGTGTGTCTGGGTCTATTGATTGTACGTGTGTGCTGCTACATCAACTGTGTTCTCTCGAATGCAAGAAAGATTTCTCCTAAGGGGGACAATAAAGGCTGAGTTACATGACTTTGTGGAGTCTTGTCAACCACACAGTGACTACATGAACCCAGGAAGTCACTGACTTGTCCCATCCCAATAGAAAATTTGCAGCATAGCCACATCATTTTATAGTGGCTGACAGGCCCACCTCCATCTGAAATGCTGTACCTCCGCTTTCATCAGCAAAATTCAAATCTCACTCCAGCACTAAAGGTCAGGAATATGACAGCATTAAGAGAGGTCAGAGAGCGTTGTGTAACCTGGGACGGGGCACAGTGTGGCAGGGTTTAGATGGAAGTTGCTCAAACCTTTCACTCCCACTCTCTCCCCGCTCCTGTACTGTGCTGTTGCTGAGCTGATGGTTCCATTAATCGCTGGTCTTTGTCTCTGGATGTTGGACAGTTTCCTCCTCAGGCACAGGTTCCTTCCCCTCAGTGGGAGTATCACTCAGGAGGGAAAGCTGGGTCTTAAGTAACTTTAACACACTGAGCCTTCAGGAGGAGTCCTGCTCCTGGGAGAATTAAAAAGGTCATTCTCTGTGCTGAATTCTCATCACAGTGGGCCACGAATCAGCTCTCCATGACATGGCCCCACGTTTCTTTTAAGCCAATATCACAGCCATTAATCATTGTCTGTCCCAGTGCTTCTCTTTCAGATCAGACTTGTAGATTAGAGCTGACCATTAGCATTGTCTGAGACTGGAAATTACATGAATACGTGAGTTGATACATAATATCAACTTTATTTTCCATTTCTCAGTCAGACATGCAGGATGGTTCAGCAATGTCAGTAACTACTGTACAGCAAAGTGTCATCCTCTTCTTAAAGGAATTGTTCAACAATTTGGGAAATATACTTTTTCACTGTCTGTATGTTATTTTCCTCTTTTTTCTCTTTCCTGTAGTCTGAGGCATTATCCTTGTGTTTTGTAGAAATTATGTTAGGACTAAGGTGTGTTTTATTCACTTCCTTATGAGGACATCTTTCATGTTGGTTTCAGGTTGGAAAATAACTGTGTCTCTGTGTGCATGATACCTTGATTTGTTTGTCATTATTTAAATGTCATAGTGTGGCTCAGCTGGTGTCAGCGTGTCAGCCATTAAAGGGGTACTCCAACAATTTAGGTCTGCACCACCACAAAGTTGGGCGTGGGGAGTCCTCAAAACGTTAAAAAAAGAATGGTCGCAACTGAAGCAGCGGAGGTCGAGATATCCTGACTTTTGGTCCCTAGCATAGGTCAAGCTCCAAATACCTTATTGTTTCCTACATTTCCCACAATGCAACACAATAGCATCTTTAGTTAGTCGTCCACTGCCTGCTTTCTAAATATAAATGATAAATCTGCAGTCTCTATGACCAAGCTGAGATAACCCCATAACCATCATCAGGGGATCCTCCTGTGTGATGTAGGACTGACTGCTGGGCCTGAGGTTCTCCTTGTGGCTGCACTGACACTGTGAACAGCTTCCCTGCAGCAACACATCACACGTCTGACATGCTCTTTTCTGCTCGGTTACTCTTCACCCTGACTTTTGTTCCCTTGTGTCAGTTGCTGTCGACGCCCTGTGCTTGTTTTAAGACCCTCCGGTTTTCTAAAGCGCGTCACCTCCAACCGTTTTTGAAGTGGCTCTGAAACTATATTTAAGTAATTATTGAGTTTAGAGAGTGAACGCCTGGACTGAACTGGACTTCCAAGACCATAAGAGGGACCCTGAGGGGATTCCAAATGCTCTCATGGTGAAGAAGGGATTCGTGAATTTCATTTTCAGCCTATTTGATTCAATTGAACATCATTAAAGAATGGTTTCACCTTCTCCCCCTGCAGTGCTCACAGAGTCCAGGGTCTGATGGTGGTCTATGATGACAATGTCTCTATTCCAAGGGTCAGGTGTGCATTGAAATATTTGGGAACCCCTGGACTGAAAGGTTGTTTACCTGCTGTACCAATGGGTAGTGGTCATGTTAGTTTTTGGCCACAAGAGGGGGACAAAGCTCTACTGCTCCTCAGTTTGAGGCTGCTGAGAGGTTCAGAGTCAGAGGGGCTTTAACTGCAGTACATGTAGACCTGGCAGTTTCTCAGGGCATATTAATACAATATAAAGGGACAACAGGATTAACTGACAACTTTACACGTGTACATTACACACTGACACTCATGATACAAGGACATATTAGACCAAACTGAGCAGTGTTCTACCTCATTTAGTACTCTTCTACAGCAGTGTGAGACATCCAAAACCACTTTAAACACTACGTATTGACACTGAGCTTCTACTATTGGACTTAATGGTGGTCGTGATGAGCTTGTTCCAGCTGAATGTGTTTGGCTTCAGTTTGAAAATCACTAAACATTTATCGGCGATCCATTAGCTGCTCTACATCCTCCTCGCCAAGCATTATTTTTTAACATGTAGTGGAATTGGTGTGTAGGTTAGATGTCTTCTTTCTTGTGTCGAAATCTTCAACTTGTCTCTTCTTCCTTGTTGATGTCAGACATGTTGTCCTTGCGGATGAGCCTGAAAAAGAGAAATAAGGCTAGATGAGCACAGTAACGGATAGCTGCTGAACACTAAGCTGCAGTGAGCATGTCTCTTCAGTATTGTCAGAGCAGCACGGGGCGGATCACTTCAATGTAGGAATGAAATTCTGAACACCATGCCCTCCGCAATAATGGTATGTAGTTTAACAGAGACAATTCAATGTTCAATTCAATGTGTTAATTTGTATATTACTGATGCACTAACTGTCGTGGAAGAATAGCCCGATCCCAGGCCAGTGACTGGGAGCAGGCTCCCTCCCAGACACTATATCTTCTGTGCAATTATCTTACTATTGGAGTCTCAAAATAAGTTCAAAGTATTCACTGGAGTCAGTCAAAA
>LKNJ01003030.1:0-53953 GCA_002120245.1 Maccullochella peelii | reverse complement strand
GGTTTCTGGTCGTACAGGTGACGTCGCTGGTTTCTGGTCGTACAGGTGACGTCGCTGGTTTCTGGTCGTACAGGTGACGTCGCTTCGCTGGCTTCTGGCGGTTCAGTCTGCTGTTTGACTGACTGACACTGTTAGCTTCTACTCTTCACAACCTTTTTTCGCTGCTCTGATTATTCCCCTCGTGGTCGGTGAGGTTACTGATGAGTCTGTGGTGTTTGTTGTGTAATGGAGCTGCTCTGCTCTTTTTCTCTTCATGTTCAGTCGAGGTTGTTTTTCTGTTTCCTGTAACATAAACTCATCTGAAATAAACTAAACGTCTCCAGACTCCCACTGAGCCTCGTGGCCTCGGAGGAATCTGCATCTCCTCCCCGTCTCCCTCCCCCTTCAGCCCGTAGGATCCGGATTATCCCAAACTTCAGGATTAGATGCGTACGGTGGCCAGCTCTCCCCTCGTCGTCATGGACAACAAATGTCAGCATCAGACAGCAGAAACCTGGCAGCTGCATGCAGATCCAGAGAGAACAGCCTGCAGGTGTTCCTTACTGTGATTCTGTGTGTGACAGTGAAACGTGGAGGTTCTCCCGCAGAGGAACGTCCTCCGCTGAGTTCCAGCTTTACTCAGCACTCACACATGTTCTCTGACTGAGGCGCCGCATTGAGAGTAAAACAGGAGCTGTCTGAACGCCACGGCAGCGAGGACACGTGTGTCACATGGTAGATTTACTGCTGATTTCCTTTTCTCCACACACTTTATAGACCAAACAATCCATCGATTCATCGAGAGAATAACAAGCAGATTAATCTAATTATAAAATAACAATTAGTTGCAGCTATTTCGCAGTGGCAGCAGAAACACCTGAGATCTCTGTGATGGGTTCTTTCTGATCTCGAAACATCCAGAGTTTACAGGTAAATACAGTTTCAGCCAAAAGAAAACGTTTTACAGATTTACTGTCATGTGTGACCCCAAAGCATGCTGGGAAAACACACACACACACACACACACACACACTCTCTCTCTCTCTCTCTCTCTCTCTCAGAGAGAGGCCTGTGTGACAGTCAGTGCTGGGGCTGATGGGTATTTTGCTGGTTTAGGAAGTGTGTGTGTGTGTGTGCGTATGTTGACTGACAGCTCCTGTGTGTACACACAGCGGGGGTGTAACTGAAGGTGACAGGTAGCAGATGTGTAGCTCCATGCTAACATGTTAGCATTAAACAGCTGAACTGGTCAACAGGAAACTGCACTAACTGAATCACACACACACACAAACGCACACACACATACTGAACCACAGACTGAAAACCCAGAGGACCAGATCCCACCTGAACCAGAACTCACCCAGACTGTGAACGGGTTAAATAATCTGTATAATCGTTTATAAAACTTCAGTGTTTGATCTCATTTTTCTGCCAAAAGCTTTTTGAGTCTGACAGCCAGTTCAAAGACACAACATTTAATGGTCATCAGCTAAGACTTTATTTTGTAGGTCTGTGATTTCCCGATCATTTTCTTGACGTTTCCTGGAAAGAGTTGTTTACATTAATACTAATTACAGAGAAAACACTTGAATGAACCACTAGTGAGAATCTTTCAGTGCGCAGCAGGTTTTTATTTATTCTTTCTGTACATTGACTGTACGAGTTGTTACTAACATTAGAAACAGCATTACAGCTGGTGGACGGTGCGTGATGACTTGTTCAGGTCTCAAAGTTTAGGATTTTATAGCCAAGGTTTTAAACTTAGTTATAACATGCAGAACAAAGACCACGTCTCGCCACTGTTTGGACCAGTTCCCATTCAGAACCAGCATGAATCTCAGTGATGTTGGTGATCCCCTGACCTTTTCTCTAGCGCCACCATCAGGTCCTGATCTCATTCCTGCTCTCTGGAGGACAAACCCTTTACAGGCCTTTCACACACAAAGTGCACGTCTGTAGTTCTATAACATTATATCCAATGTAGACAGGACTGGACAGGAAGTAACTAACTAATGCTGCAGATAAATGAAGTGGAGTAGAAGTAGAAAGTAGCATAAAATGAAAATACTGTGTGCAGTACAAGTACCTCGGATTTGTACAGTAAAGCACTTGAGTACATGTACTTCCAGTCCTGCACTGCTGTTCAGACGGTGAGAATCAATAAATTGGCAGGATGCAGTTTGCTGTGGTTTGTTGTGTTGTGGCTACAGTGAACAGACCGGCCTGCAGGGGGCGCTGCAGGCTCCTCACACTGTTGTTTGGTGTTGTTCGGTGACAAGCAGCCAAACAGTGAGCGAGCCGCAGACTGACTGACTGTGTTTGACCTTTTCCGTCCAAATGGGCTGTGAGTGCATCGTGGTGACGAGAGTTTATGAGGCAGCAAATGAGGCCGTATGGCTGTGAAACCGATCAGATCAGCAGCAAATCAAACATCTGACGGCCACAACAACAACAACAACACGGGCTGCGTCACACTGACCGCAGGCGGCATGATGGTGATGATGATGATGATGATGATGATGATGATGCAGCCATCAGAGGACGACAACAACTGATAGTAACTGAGCAGCAGGGCTGTAAATCAGAGACAGAGATTATTATCTTTTATAATTATATTTTAAATCCTAAAAAACATGTTTAGGTTCCAGCTTCTGAAATGTGGAGATTTTTATTTTTCAGACAAAATAAGAAAATGGTGGGCTGTGATAACATGTGATGATGTGACAATTTAAAGACTAATCAATAATAAAAACAAATTATTAGTTGCAGCTTTAATCCAAACCAGTTTACCCATCAGGCAGCAGGAGTCTCCAGAAACTCACTGCAGAGCTCCGTGTTCTCCTCACTAGGGTCCTTGTTGTCATTATCGATTAGTGGAGAAAATAATTGGTATTAATCAATTAATCATTTGGTCTAGAACATCAGCAAACAGCAAAAAATGTCTGTCACACACTCATGGTGACGATGACGTCTTATTTAATCCGAACGACAGTCTGAAAAACCCAAAGATATTCAGTTTATTATCAGAATAAACCATCATAAAAAACAGAAAATATTCACATTTGAGAAGTTGGAATGAGAAAAAAATTACATAAACAATTAATCGATTATCTTACTAGCTGCAGATTAATTTTCTGGCTTTTGACTAATCGATCAATCGACTAATTGTTTCAGCTCTACTTGACACAAAGCCTCTGTTGCATTTTTAGAATCGCACAGAAAATCACCAGAAACACAGTTTGTCTCCATAAAGCCTCAATTTACTAAACGTAAAACAAACGCACAGATGTTGCATCCTAATCCCTTTCCTTCCTTCCTTCCTTCCTTCCTTCCTTCCTCCCTCCCCTCCTCCCTCCTCTGTTGCATCCCGGCTGCAGACTGAAGAGGAGTTCCCGTCACCACGCCGACGGAGATGTCACCATATTAAACTGTGAATGTAAGTAACACTGTGTGATGTAATACGCCTCCTCTCCCTCTAATCTGTGACATATAAGATTACAGATAATCTGAGGGAGCCCACGTCACACAAACACTCACACTGCCCTTTTATAAAGACAGTGAATCAAAGTCAGGATTTGTATGGAAGACAACAGTTGCCAATATCATAATCATTTCATCTAAAATACAAAGCCCTCCAGCAGTCGTGTTCTGTAGGAGGAGGAACACTGAACACCATCACTGGTTGCCTGTTAGTTTAAATTATTTTACCTTTAAAGCTCTTTGTGGTTTCTACTTCCAGTCTATGAACCAGGACCTTCAGGTCCTCTTGAGGCAGCTTTGAGTTCGTTTTGACCGTCTGTCTGAAGATCAGCTCAACGTGGTGACATTTTTAAACTGTTTTATGGCCATTATTTATTTTATTTAATAATTTAATTTATCATAATCATGTTTTAAAATGTTCTATTCCCTCTAATCAATTTAATATTGATTATTTATTATCTCCGTTATCTAGGTTTTATTCTTTTATCTATTTTTTTGGTTTTATTAAAACATTTTTATCATTTTTATTTCTCGTTAGTCTCAAGTTGTTTTACTGTTTATATTTGTGCTTGTCAGTCAGATGTAAAGCACTATGAGTTGCACTAACCTGTACGACAGGTGCTACACAAATAAAGCTTGATTGATCGATTGATTGATTGATTGATTGATTGGTGAGACACACGGTTGTAGATGACAGTCAGAGAGAAAAAGTCAAGTCTGAGTTGGAAGATTTACACAATAACAGCAGAGCTGCTACTTCCACTACTGCTCTGTTACTACTTTACTGTACTACCTCTGATACTACTACTCCTTTAAGTCCTTCATGTAGTAAAATAATACTCTTCCAGATGTTTCCTCAGAGGGAGCAGCAGCCGGCTGACTGACTGACTGACAGTAAACATACAGCTCAGATTACTGGAGTCCAGATATTACAGTAAAAACACCATGAAGGCAGCTGAGAGTATATCAGGTCACAGCTGTACCATAACAAATAGAAAAGTTCTGTATTTTATAAGGTCAGTGCTGAGGAACATCTATTCACTATGAACATTAAAGCAACACCACGGGTGATAAAACACTACAGAAATATTTCATTGGTACCATAAAGAAGAGTAAAACACAGTAAACTCACAGTTGCACTCGGGATTATTGCAGTACTATCACAGGATGAGATAATAAAACAGATAATAAAGTAACAGCAGGACAGAAACCCACTGAGCCCCTCTGGGGACGTCATCCAGGCTGTAGCTGCCGCTGAGCTCACTGCTGCGGGACTTTATCTGCGAGTTTTGGGGGGATTTTTTGGGGCAACTACACAACATCCACCCTCTGACAGCTGGTGGTGCAGAGTTTAGTTACAGTCCAACACATGAATAAGTAGATTAATAAAGAATGTTTTAGTGTTCATGCGCCACAGTTACACTGCTGGCATGTTGGGAAATAAACTGTACAGACAACAGAAATGAACTGAATCAATGAAATATGGAAAAGAAAAACTTTTACAAAGTATTTTGTTGTTAAAATGTTATGGGGCATCAGGAAATCCTACTTATTGACCTGAATATCATATAAATATAAAAATAATTATTATTGTAAGATGGCTCAGGTGATACACAGCAATACACCAGTAATACCACAGAAATACTACTATCACTGGTGGAAATAACTAAGTACATTTACTCAAGTACTGTACTTGTACTGTACTTTCTACTTCTACTGCACTACATCTCAAAGGGAAATATTGTACTTTTTACTGCACTGCTGATAACTTTACTTTGCAGATTCAGATTAATATTGCAAAATATAATCAACTAATAAACTATGCTGTATTATTACATGTTAAGATAAAACTGTTTGATCCCAGAGGTAAATTGACAAGCTGCTCAGGAGAATATAAAGTCATTCAAATGAGTATTTCTACACTGTAGTATTGCTACTTTTACTAAAGTAAAAGGTCTGAATACTTCTTCCACCACTGACTACTGCAGTACTATACTGTAAGGAAGATAAATAGTGTCACTACTGTAATACTGTGTAGTTATATCTTGGGATTACATTTTTTTTATTTTAAATACCAGGATTTTTTAACAAGTCACTAAAACCTGAGTTTCAGTCCACAAAGCAGCATTAGAGGAATATTATTAATATTATATATAATGTTATTATTATTATCCATACTCACACTGTGACTTCCTGTGGCGGTATCATACAATGTGATGCACAAAGAAGAAAAAAAAATGAGTGGGAAAGTTAATTCTTCTTGAAAAGAGTTTGGCAAAAAGCTAAATCATAACTCAAGGTCCACTTATGAGCTTTTTTAATATCAGCTTTCAACCACATCTCACAGTCTTCATCAGCAGTCTGTTCAGCTGTCATCATGTCAGTCACCTATAAGTACTACAGTTCCACAATTAGGTCATGTGACAACTGAGCAAACCAGCTGCTGATGAAGACCATGACATGTGGTTGAAAGATCCAGAAACAAGTCTGGAAACAGGCTAGCAAGTGGACCTTGATTTTTAGTGTGTGTTTAAGTAGTGGCACTCACAGTACCCCATGCTAATCATGTATTCTGTTAAAAATAAGGAAATTAGACCCGAACATGTTAAATCACAGTATAAGCAGCTACAGATACATGACAGGATTAGGTTATAAAAAGAAGAAATAAACAGTGTTTTACAACCTCACTCAAAACTCACATTATAGAGGATTATTATGGTGACTGTTACAGTACCTACAGGAATAAAACTGCATAATAATATTATAATAAAGGTCACTCAGAGCTCATTTGAAGTCCCCACAGGAACCCGAATATTCCAGTGCTGCCTGTAAGAGTGGATAAAAATAAAATAGCAGCAGTAACATCATGTCACCAACTCCTGAGTCCCACAGAGACCCTGAACAGACGTGCTGGACCAGTACACTGCAGGCTGGTACATACAGGAGACACCGAAACATGATGGCGTCAGGACATCCAGCAGTGACACTGTTAATACTGAATACCAGAGTAGCTACAGGGATTTTAGAGGAATATTACAGGGATATTACAGGAATATTACAGGAATATTACAGGGATATTACAGGAATATTACAGGAATATTACAGGGATATTAGAGGAATATTACAGAGATATTAATAGGAATTTGAAGCATCACCCTCACTGGTTTTCACAGGTGTGTGTTGCGTGTAGCAGCCTACCTGTTGTGCCTTTAGGCCAGGCATGAATGTAATATGACTGAATGAGCAAGGCACCGACACGCACACACACGCACACACATTTAGCCTACACACGCGCTAAATCCCTCACAAGGTCAAGTTGGTGTGGGTGGTATTCCGGGTTACACGCCGCTTGTGTTGCGATGCGGCCGTTAAAACCCGTGTTCACATCGTACTAAAGTGTATAAATATGTGGACATTTACATCATATTGATTGTATGTTAATGACGTTCTTACCGTACACTCCCTGGCCGTGCACGCCCTGCAGGAAGCCGGTAAACAGCCACAGGAGACCGAAAACTAAACCCATCTTCACATCCTCCTCTGGCCGCCTCGCTGCTTCTCTTCCCCCGGCGATGAGGTTGTCAGTTCGGTTCCCAGCAGCTGCTGCTGCCGCTGCTGCTCCTCCCTCCTCCTCCTCCGCTCCGGCCAGCGTCCCTCCGCACGGAATCCGGCCCGGTGACCGGTTCTCATCCAAAAATACAAACGTGTTCCCACCAGCAGCCCGCCACCACCCCCCAAACCCCGGTCAGATCTGACAGGAAGGTCCGGTTCTGCTCATACCGGAGCTAACGTTAGCTAAAACCGTCAGAAACAGTTGAAGAGGATGACGGTCAGCGGAGCTCCGAGAAGAAGAGCAGGTGCCTCAGCCGCGTCTCCGTGGTGGTGACATTGTAGAAAAAAAGATTAAAATTCAAGTTAACAGCGTCGGTGCGCCAGTATCCTACGACCGGTAGGATGTTCAAAAGTCCCCGCTGCCCCTCAGCCGAGTCCACCGGGCTCCTTGTCCGTTAGTCGGTACCGGAGTTACATCCATCATCCTGAGGAGAAGCGGTACCCGCTCCGTGTCCTGTCCTTGCTGTCAGCGGCTCGTCGCGGCCCGTCAGGCCGGGGAGGAGAGGCGGAGAGTCGGGGCTCTGTGATGCCGTGATGCCGCTCTGAGCTCCGGCGAAGAAGAAGGAGAAGCGGTCAGTCCGGTCGGCTAGTCGGTGGATTTTACCGGTGAGACGTCACCGAGCGAACCGGGCGGTAAAGTCGAACACAGTGGACAAGGACACGGCTTCCGGGAAGGTATTTTCAAAATAAAACCCAGTGACCGACCCTTGCAATGTTTGGCTGATTCAAAACACCAGGAGGCAAAACATCTCGTGTGTGGAGTAAAATGTACCTTTCAGACACAAAATAATACAGAACAGCGGTGACCAACCTGTGCGAGATAAATCTGAGGAGTCATTAGATTAGAGGGGAATAAAACAAAAAGAAAATATTTTGGATACAAAAAACAAATAATAGTTGTTTCTTTAGGCTTTTTTATGTTGTTTGTTTTTTTCTGGTAGAATACTGAACAATTTCTCAATTTTTCAGACCTCTAGAATTTTTTCAACTGAAATAAACTACTATACAACTATAAAACTATAAAAGAGAATAAAATCAGTTTATGGTTGAACTGTTCAACAAAGCAAACCGTGACAAGGGTCAAAAGTACATTCTGCTTTGTTTGAGGTGTCAAAAAAGGTTGTGAACCAGTGACATACAAGGTTAAATTGACAGGACTAACTCGGCTATTATAGAAAATAATAGTTACTTTTTTACACATTTTTTCGATTTCACTACGTTTTCCATTTTATTGTTTAAAAAAAATGTTTTTACATCAATCTGTTTTTACAAATTCAGTCTGTTTTGACGTAGGTTGAAATATAATCCATATACAGGCAAGAGTGAAAACACGAATAAATGGTAAATGGAATGGACTTTTACTTATATAGCGCTTTTCAACCGTTGAAACGGTTCCCAAAGCGCTGTACAGTAATCTAAGCTTTTTTTAACAGTAGTCTAATTCACCCAATCACACACACCAATGGGGACACAGCTGCCATGCTGGCCTCCACCGGGGGCAACTTAGGGTTCAGTGTCTTGCCCAAGGACACTTCGACATGTGGACAGGAGGAGCCGGGATCGAGCCACCAACCCTGGGGTTGATGGACAACCATACTACCCTCTGTGCCACAGCCGACCCCTGATAAATCTGATGTTTGTTCAAATATGTTATCATGTTACTATCTATTACTATTTATTAACATATAAACCGGTTTTGGGAAGTGAATTATTATCGCCCCTTTCCAAATTGTGGCTTTTATTTTGACTGGCTGTTTCCGGTCCCAGGCGGACTAACTGCAGCTACTTGACATGAAGCGGAATCTGCCGCGCGAAACATCACGAGCTGCTGGTTTCTGACCGTGACATGGGGAAAAATCCCTCACGAGACCAGAGGAGCCTGTAGGCGGCACGCGTGGTGGAGAATGACAGCGCGAGCCCTTACTGCGCACGTGTGTGATGTTCTTTTTTTCCCGGTAGTCCTGGGTGAGGCGGGAACAGAGAGAGAGAGAGAGAAACATGTCTCCACTCTGTCTCTCTCACAGAAACTACACACAGCTCGTTATTGATTAACAAACATGGTGGAAACTGAATGAGGAATAAATGAAAATCTGATAATAACAAAACAATTGTACTTCCTCTGAGGCATTCTGTTGCATAATCAACAGGTTTTTTCTGTTTCCTTCACTTCAGTGAGTGATTTCAGATAATACAAACATCAAGTTTCCGTCCAAATGTAGCGCCATTTTTAACCAAATTTTTTTTTTAAATCACCAAAAGAAAACCTGACTTGCGTGACCGCACACTGCTGCTGTGTGAACATGAGTTCATTGCTGCCATTAAACCACCGCAGAAGAAGAAGAGGACATGACGTTGTGCTGCTGCATTAGCTCAAAGATGGTTGATATGAATTAAGGCCCGGTCACACCAGAGTGAACACTGAAATTAAACTGTGCGTCTTTGCTAAATATTTGGTTCTAGAAGCTTGCAGACGTGGTGACATATACTCGCAGGGCTAGTTAGTGAACTGCTGTAGCTGGCGTGCTAACCACTAACACACTAGCTAACTGAGCTAGCGCTAACACAACAGCTAGCAGAGATTTATCTATTTTCTCTCTACTGTTCTGTTTATGCCTCCCCTAATCTCTTTAAACGGAAATCTACATGTTAATACAGAATCTGTAGGCAAGGGACAAGATTTTAGTATCAGAAGCGTTCTGGTTTACGTTTGTAGTCCAAGAAGTATTGACCAATCACGTTCAAGGGGGCTTTGGTTACATACAGATGAAGACGATAGCTAGATTGCTAATCTGGGAACCCATTGCCGGTCAACTGTAAACAATGACCGGCGCACAGAAGAGGAAGTCATGGCCCGGATATCTGTTATCCGCTGGCTACACCAGAAGCCCCGAAACACTGGCCATTGCCCCCGGAGCTAAATCATCATCAGATGATAGCCGATGGGTCCCGAGATTGACTCCATCCTGACGTTTGGTTCACTATTGTTCACCATTTAGTTCAATAAATAGGAAAAATAAAGCTCTCTGTTAGCTTAGCTCAGTCGCTAATTGCGCAATAAGTCTGATGTCCTCCCATCTCCTGACTGTGTGTGAACCAGGTCTTTGTTGTGGACCAGTTTATAGTCTGACGGAGGAGCTACAATAAAAACTGGATGTTAGCAACACAGCTAATATGCTACGCTAGCTTCCCCCATGTTGGACTCAAAGGTCAGCTCTGTCAGGACGGCTTGCTATTGGGTCGTGGGGCTAATTCGTGGGTCAAAATTCAGCCGAGTTGAACTTGAAGAAAAACATTTGTCAGCTCATCAGTGACCCTCTGTCTGGAGTCAAAGAGGAACTGAAGCAGATGTGGCACCTTTTAAACGTAGTTACACAACATTACATTAGTCTGGCAGTTCCGATAGTGCCGTCTTTATAAATATGGTCAAAGTTTTAGAAAGTAATCAAAAGATCTGAGCCTCCTGCTGAGCTAAACTTGAGTTAAAGCAGGTTTAACTGACAGCATCATTTAGTGCTGCGCAGGTTTAACGACAGATGAAGAAGAAGACCATGTCCACAGCTGAAAGTGTCCACAGGAGGACGGCATGCAGCAGGTACGGCTGCTCAGCTGGGACAAAACTCTGTGAGAGAAGCATCAGTTTAATGATGTTCTGTGGAGTTAAATGAGTCTCCATCTGTGAGCTGATGGATGAACACACAGAGAGTAACCTTCAGATGTCCTCCTCTTCATCCCTCCTCCTCCTCCTTTTCTCTCTCTCTGATTTGTCTCCTCCTTCATCTAAACTCCTCTTTTCCTCCATCTCTTCATTGTCTTCTTCATCCTCTGTTGCTTCTCCTCTTCCCCAATTCTTGTTTTCATTTCACCCTTTCTACTCCTCCTCCTCCTCTTCTTCCTTTTTTTCCTCCTCCCCTCTCACGCCTTTCTTCTTCTCTTCATTTTGCTCTCTCTACTTCTTCCTCCTCCTCCTTTTCTTCCTCTTTCTACCCCCCACCCATTTTCTACTCCATCATTGTCCTCCTTATTTATTGATTTTTCCTGTTCACTTTACTATAATACATATTCACCTTGATGCTGATCAGTGCCCTTCACACACACACACACACACACACAGTATAATTTACTGCTAAATAAAACACACATAAAGAAATGTTCTATCTCTCTGCTCTTTGTATTGATTTCTCCTCTTCCTCTGATGAAGATTGAACAATCAGACGTCATTAACTCGCTCTGAAACAAACTCTGAACACCACATTTAAAGTTAAATTTAAGGTTATTTCCCCAAAAGCATCTTTATGCTGAGATGATCATAAAAAAACAAAAAACATATTTTATTCTTTTTAAAGATTAAGAGTTGTTTCCCAAAGGCATCGTGACTGAAGACGCTCTGAGAAACGATGGAAGATGCTGCAGGAGGAACCAAAACCTACGTGTTTTATTCAAGTTTATACTTTTGATGTTTTTTGCTAAGTGATGAAAAATAAAACTAAACTGTCAGGGATGAGTGTAGCCAGGAATGACAGTAGAGGATCAAAGAAGTTCCAAAGATTTACGCTCATTTGTAGATACAGGTAGGCAGGCAAACAAGAAGGCAAGTCCAGGTACAAGAAATCACAAGAGCACTAGAAATTAGTCCCACACAGGAACAACGCACGAAGAGCACATCCAAACACATGACAATGAACCAACAGCAAACAAAGGAAAAGGACAGGTATACATAGGGAAGGGCTGACGAGGGAATCAGGGGAGCAGTGTGCAAAGGGGAGCAGGTGAAGACAATCAAGGACAGAGACACGAGGGCAGGAACACACTGAACAACAAGAGACAAGACTTCAAAATAAAACAGGAAACCAAAACAAAGATTACAGATCATGACAGACTCCTCGTCTGGTTTCTTCATCTCTTCTGGCTGAAACGTTCCTGTCGGGATGTTTTCAGGTTCTGTATCTTCTCCTTTCTTTGGATTTATAGTGTGTAAGTGGTCACACTTACAGCACTTTTTATCCTGCTGATGACAAGTCGACTAGCAGCCTGCAAACTTTCTGATATCGACTGCATTTGTCTGCTGTTGCTGTTTGTTTCTGAGCCCTGAAGCCGCCACACTGTGCATGCACCAAACTGACTTCCACCCAAGAACATGAATCATAAAGCTGCAGACTGTTTACTCACTGAGCTCCATTTTCACACTGAACTACTCCAATAATACATTTCTTTGTGTCGTTCACAACACGTATGCTTTGTGATGTATTGTTAAAATACAGCAGCTTACTGACAGTTATATATATGTATATATATATATATATATAATATGTTCAGCCTCTTCAGCTCCTCATACAGTTAAATGTAAGAAGATCTTAACGTTGTGAACTTGCTCAGAACTTTACACTTCTGGGTTCAATCGTTATCTGGAAACAGTCTGATACGTCTGTCTGGTGTCATCTGCGCCTAAAGTTGTTAAGTTAAGGATGTTTGTTGAAGATGTTGTTGCTTTCAGTCTTTCCCTCCTGAATGAGTCTCTTTGACTGCAGATCAAAATAAAACGACACGGTTGGATGAATTCCTAATTTCCTCCCATCATCCGCTCTCATCGAATAGGAGCAAATACTAACAACATCGTTACTGTTCCTGGATGGTGATTGGCCGAGCGTGGACAAATCACATCAGCTCTCTCATTAAAGGCAGCAGAGGGTGAAGCAGACGAGATGGAGACTGAAACAGGAAGAGACACGGAGAAATAAGAATTCAGACGAGGTTCTACGTGGCGTACAATCAATTACACACAGAGAGCCGATCCAGAGGCTCCACGCACCGTTACAGCGCTTTAATGGGATTTTCAGCCTGACGACTCAAACAGAAGGATTTCCACACGGTTTAACTCGGGGTCCATTCACACTGTAGCAGCTGCAGGGGTTGTTCGGAGGCGAGTCCAACAGGAACCAGAGTCACTGGTTCAGGTTTAATTCAACATCAGTGAATACTGGACCAAACACCAGAGAGCCACTTCACCAAACTCCAAGATTTAAATGATGACGATTGGAAAATAAGATACAGTTGGTTCTGAATTAAAATGGTGTTAGACACAGTCAGTGTTTGTTAAACAGCTTTACAGCCTGTTAGTCAACTGTAGACTGAGTTAGTCCTGGTTTAAAAAGCTCCCATCATGCAGTGCAACACTGTGTTGGATCATCATGTTAGTGTTAACAGTTTCCTGTCCTTTAACTCTGCCAGTCTTTCTGCAGGACTCTACACTTGCTCGTCCACGTGGGACAAACCTCTCTGATTTCAGATTTTAATTACAGCAGAGCAGCAGAATACCAAACAGCCTCCTCCTCCTCTTCCTCCTCGTGGAGCTGCACTTCATCCGTCCACATGCTGAAGAATCGCATTAATAACAGCGAGTTTCCCTGCAGCGTTGCTCCGTCTGCTCAAACAACTGGGGGGGGGGCACCAAACTTTAATCAATACAATTACTAAAGAGACCACCCAGCTCCTCTTCCTCCATCACTGTGTGCGTTTCATTTGTGCTCACATTTATCTTTCAGTCGCTCTGGGAATATTTAGTGCTCACTCTTTGAAGTCTTACCGTCTAAAAACAAAAAAGAAGCATCAACCGAGACGTAGATGTAAATCCTCAACATCACAGGGCAAAATGACACTTTAAGTAAGGATTCCTTTCATCGGCCTGTGCATTAATAAGTATATAATGATGATAATAATAATAATAATAATAATAATAATAATCTTCTTATTAGAAGCTGAAACCATCGTGATTTAACGACTACTTTGTGAGTACAGAAGAAACTACAGCTACCGGCACACACGTCATTGTAACTCACCCTGCATTCATGTGCTGTGGGAATAATCGGAAAATTACTTTTCGACTTGGAAAATTCACATGAACGCCCCTCAAGTCGGCAAAAGTTTTGGCACACGACTTGCTGAAAGCTGACGCCACATAAGTAGAAACGTGGCGAACGAAAGTAAATGTTTGGTTGATTGTAAGAAACTTTTTATTAATTCATGTGTTGCATATCAGTTTCTTGCTCACATGTAATTTGTAATATGGCGTTAGTTGCTGTCCACATAGAGGGACCTAGATCAGTTAGAAAAGTTACTGATTAGCATCAACCCTGATAACAAGTCAGGTAGAGCAATATTTGAGTGGTTTTAGGGAGCGAACTGGTGCAGCAACAAGTCTGGGACAAAATCACGTTGTAATAAAAAGCTTCAAACTGTTTCATCTTTGCAGCGGCCATCTTGTTTCCACATTACGACTTAACAGCTCGTGAAGCCCATGAAGTCGGAAACAACGACTTCCCAACTCGGGAAATGGGACCATCCGAGGAGCACCTGAATGCAGCATCAGTTTCTTCCATATTCATGATATTGATTCACACTTTCTACTAATGTCGTCTTTACAACTTGTGATCTACGGTGGCCCTGAGGGCTCAACGCACTGCAACTTAAGAAAACGCATGCAAACAGAAAAACACAATTAAGAAAACACATTTGCCAATCTGACAAAACATGCGCAGAGAAAACCCAACCAAATACATGTGCGTGGATTCACACGTGCTCACACAGCAGAAGATTCACAGACAGATTTCTCAAACTACACAAGAACTGTGCTCTTAAAGCCTCCGGCTCATTAAAGACTCTGCTCTCTGGTATGAAGTCTTCAGGGACAGGTGAGTCTGATAGGACAGAAGATAAGAAAAGATCCTGCAGACGGTCTGAAGCCTCGATCGACTCTGAACAAAAAATACCCGAAGTCTCCCAGGAGCTTATTAATGGAGGAGCTTGTTTGGCACAAGGAGTTGAAGAGCATGTGTTCCTGCAGAGGCTGTTAACCTCCGAGCATTAGAGGACCTGACGGGTGATACAAGCTGCGTAACATCTCTGAAGAGCAGGAGGACAAAGCAATTAGTCAGAGCTGAACAGATGCTCTCTGCTTCAACAGGAGACGCCACGACCACAGGAAGACGGGAGACGAAGAGGAGGAAGAAGAGGAGGGACTGAACAAAGAGAAACAATAAAATAAAGGAAACTGAAATAAAACGCAGGAGAACAAAGAAAGAAAGAAACGTGTTGTGTTTTTGTTTTAATTGTCTCATTACATGAACTAAATACAAGAAAGGACAGTTAGTTTGGAAACATTCACTTAATTGAACTTATTCAAATTCACCAGACAGAAGTTTTACAAGGACGTTTTTTCAGTGTCACCTGGAAAGTTGCCTGTCGCCTGTTTGAACAACAGCAAACATTTGCTGGTATCAGCTTCTTAAATGTCTCAGATTTTCTGCTTTTCGCTGTTGTAAACTGAATATTTTGGGCTTTTGGACAGTTCGTCTCTTTTCTGACATTTTATAGACCAAATGATAGCAGCAGATGAGCCGTTGATTAAAACAGTCGTTGGTTCTTTTCCCCGTTGAGCTGCAGTAACAGTAACTGCTGGTACATCTGTCCTGTCTGCTTCCAGTCTGGAACTCCTTCCTCCACAGTTTGGCTGCTGTCACAGATCGTTACAGCGTCCTCCGTCTCCCCCGAGCTGCCGGTGAAACGGCGCTCTGCTCTGCGTTGTACCGTTTCCATGGTGAAGCTCGGTGTCAACCGGCGGCGGACCGCTGGCTGATAACAGCAGAGATCAGCACTGTGCCAACTTTGGTTTGTTTAGGGCCCCGAGGGACGCATGAAAGAGGAGACGGAGGAGAAAAAACCTGTTAGAATCGACCGTCAGCCTCCAGACAGACTGCACACACTGTTTCAGTCGGTAAGTTGGTCAACTCTCCAGGCAACCGCTGCTGCTGACTGCTAAAACTGTGCAGCAGCTTTATCCTGAGAAGTTTACCTGCAGTCCCCAAACACAGCGTCAGCGTTACAGTCTCAGTGTTTGAAGCTCTGCACTGAAGGAAACTGCTGATGCGTTCACAAACACTCCTCCTGCTGACAGCTGCCCCCAGATTCACAGGAAATAGACCTGCAGAAATGTATTTATTTAAATTCATAAATATAATAAAGTAAATTCTTTACAAAGGGTTTGTCACTACTGGCTTTATTAACAAACAGAAAAAAGCTCAAATACACTGATCGGGAGTCAGTGGACGGAGAAACATTCACGTCTGACACCAGAGACAGAGACTGCCCCGGGTCTGCGAGCTTATCCCCTGAAACTGAACTCGGGGCTAAAGTAAACAACGCTTATGTTGTCCAGTCACACGACTTCTTCGTCACGTCATTATGCGCTCGCTTCAGGTTTACGTCGTAACCGAAACCATCAGCAGTCAGATACGTGGTGGTACGTCGCTCGACACGACACCCATTAGGCCCAAAAACAGCAACTTCTCCTTTGTTTGCCGGTAAAACAACAGACTTCTTTCCTTTCTCCGCTGTTCTCTCTCTTTTTGATGTTTCTGCTAATGGCAACATTTTAAGGTTGCTGCTCGCTGTTAAAGAATCACGCGTCATTATAGAGTCGACACATTAGTCCCGTGTTCCAGCGGACATTTAACCCGGGGCTGGTAGGCGTGCAGTGTGAATCTAGTAGCCCGGGGCTCAGGTGAACCCTGGGTTAGCAATGTGTGTGTGAAGAGGGGCTCAGGATCTGCAGCCTGCTACTGTCTGAAAGTTGTCTGCAGTGTTGTGAGCTCACGTTGCACCGAAACACAGAAGAACGTTTGACAACTCAAAGATTAGCTGAGATTCATCCTCACAGTTTGACGTGCATCTCTGTCTGATGGGGTTTGGAGGTGAGTTTGTTCAGCGCTGCAGAAAATCAAAGATGAATGAAACTGAGAGTCGACTCAGCAGCAGCTTTGTCTGCAGTTTCCCCGCTGAGAGCTCATTAACCTGCGAGGTCGTCAACGGCGACGACAGATTACCATCAGGACAAAACAAAACGTCCGACTATCAGCCTCCTAGTGACATCATCAGCCGTCCAGTGACATCATCAGCCTCCTGACAGGTAACTTTGCAGAGAGAAACACCTGATGGAGAGGAGGAGTGACTCCTCACAGCAGATTACTGCGTCTCCTTCAGGAGGAACAACGCTCACTTCTCTGCTGCTGCAAGCAAACTGATTAAAGATCAATCACCTCCTCCTCTTCCTCTCTCTCCACTCCCTCACATCTTCCTTTGTGTTATCTTTTTCTGCTCCTCCTCATCCTGCCTCTGCTCCTTCATGTCATGTTATTTTCCTCCTCCTCCTCCATGTTCAAGTATGGAACTCCTCCTTTGTCATGTTATCTTTTCCTACTCCTACTCCTCCTCTCCTGTTTCTACTCCTCCATATCTTTAGATTATTTTCTCTTCCACCCCCTCCTGTTCCTTCATGGTGTCTTTTGGCCCATTCACTGTCCTGATCCATCCCATTATTGTTCATACTGTTTTGTTTATATTTATATTTTCTGTCCCAACATGTCAACATGTTGATTTCAACAAACTGCCACTTAAATATTGTTGTTATAAATGTGAGTGCTGTTAGCTTAAAGTTGCTGTAAACTAAGCTAACTTCCATTTTGTAAATATATTGTATTTGTGTAGAAGCTGGAGCGGGCTGCGTAATTAACATGGAGGTTCTGTTTCCATATTTGTTTATCAGAATAACTAACCATAACGAGATCCTGGTGTCACGGTGTCTTTGCTATCTAACCAACACAGCAGAAGCCCACCGGCCCACGCCCATAAAGTTTCCTCCTTCCAAATATCCGCTCATGAGCATGCGTGGCATGCCGACGCCTTCACCTGCTGCGATCACTAGAAAGTCTGGGCGTGACCCCCTCCCTTATAAATGCGCTTCAGTTCAACTCTCTGAAGACGCTAATAACCTTCACTCTGACTGCGTGTGGCTGTTAGCGCTGCTGTTAGCGCTGCTGTTAGGGTGCGTAGCTCAGGCAGCAGGGAATGGACCCAAATGCAGATGAACAGGGAGGCTCAAGCAGTTCAATGATTTATTTGTTATTTTAGCATAAATGCAGGTACAGGTAACAGGCAGGTCCAGGTTCAGGAGACAGAAGCGCAGGGGGGAAAAACCCAAAACAACAACGAAAACTAGTCACATGGCAACAAGTACGAACCAACAGTGAACAAAGGAAGGGGACGGGTATATGTAAGGAGTGACTGATGAGGGAATGAGGTGCAGGTGGGGAGACGGGCAGGGAAGCTCAGGTGAGGGGAATGAGGTGATTGAAATGCAAATGCCACTGGCAGGACCTTGAACGACGGGGGAAAGTCTGAGGGCAACTGGTGGACCACTGAAGAACAGCACCGGGAAAACAAACCTGGCAGGAGAGGAAGGACAGGGAGGCCGGCTGTGACAGCTGCTGCTCTTTACATTTGTTTGCATAGAAAAGCACCAATTTTGCACCAAATGTCTGCAGATTCTACCTAATTTAAATACGTACAAACAGCAGCGGAGCACCGAGACGCTGTTTGCTTGGCAACAGAATTCGGGGTGCATTTCCCCCTTTGTGGGTGCTTTGAGAATCACACGCTTTCTTTTTGTCTTTTTTGTGCGTTTGTGCGACATTTTGGAACAATTAAGATGTTTTTTTTGTAAGACATGGCATTATTAATATATAATATGTATATATATGTATAATATCCATAATATTATATGTTTCTGGAAAGTGAGAAAAAAATTTTGAGGGTATTTTTGGAAAATAAAGACTTTTTTTGGAAAGTGAGGATAAATTGGGAAAGTGATAAAATGTGTTGCTTTAATTGTCATTACTTTAAAAATGAAAAAGAAAATTATTCACTGGAAGAGTTTATTTTGGAAACAATAATAATTTATTTAATATTTAATTCACCAGACTGTGAGGACATAAAATGGCTTTTAAAGTCAGACACTGTGTGTTTGTCCTTCTATCGTTGTGGGGACCTTATATTTCGAAAGTGAGGACATTTCTAGAAAAACCAGAGCATTTAAAGGTGACAACATGTTGTCATGTGAAATGTCATAATGAAATTTAGGACATTTTTGGAAAGTGAGGATTTTGAGATGAGACTGACATCAACGAATAAACTGTTTTCTGAATTGGTGAAATGTTCCTTTAATGCTGCAGGATCAGTTTTATCCTTCTGTGTGAATCTCTCTCACATGTGTCTGCTGGATTGTTTCCTCTTTAAACACTCTGTGATATGCTGCTTTACTCCAACACGAAACTGAGCTCTTGTACAAACTGATGTGAAGTGAAATCCTCTTCTGAAGCCGCTGATGTTCATTCAGTATTCATTCGAGCACACGGCCAGGTTACTTCTTCCTGCAGATAAAACCAGCCGGCTTTCATCGCTCACAGTTCAGCAGAATCACAGAAACATCACAGGATCACAGGAAACAATAACTTTGTTAAAGGAAAGAAAAGGGAAAAATAAAAAGTGATCCTCTGAGTCTGAGGAGTGTTTGATGGTTCAACTCCACACCGTGAGCCCACTTTAAAAGATAAGAATGAAAAACTTGCCTACACTTTTATAGATATATAGAAGAAGAAGAGTTAAAAGCGTTACGAGAGAAATCTTCTATTCCTCCTAGTTCCCCAGTTTCTGATCAGGTGGGCGTGACAAACCTTTAGACACATAACGATATCCACACCTTCAACAGACAATACTTTATTTAACCTTACCTGATATGAAGTGTGCGCTACAAACACGTCAAAGCTGAACCATATCGCTAGTTGTCTTGACTGGCAGTAGCAACTGGTATGTAATGAAATTTCTATTTGGAGCCATTTTTTACAGATGTAACTCTGTAAAACACCTTGTTGTCTGAGGGGAAAGTGAAAGTGTTTCTGCACTAAAGAGAGCCACAGTGAGCCGATGATATCCTGAGTCAGCAGTTAGAGCATCTTCTCTAAAGTCAACATCTGAATGTATTATTAACAGAGCAGAAATCTGCCCTCCGTCCTCATCAATAATGCAGAGAGTCGGCAGAGTTAGGAAGAGGTGCATTTAACTTTGTTGATAGAGGCTAGCAGTTTACCCCTGCTTCCAGTGTTTGTGCTAAGCTGGGCTAAACCCGCCACACAGAGAAAAATGACGCCCCGTATTAAACACCTGACTCTGGAAAAGACAAGAGGAGTTTGCGTCTTTAATGTCTCTAAACTAATAATAAAGTTTGTTTTATAGCACTAATAGCACAGAGATTACAAAGAGCTTTACAAGGAGAAAATGAAAACAGAAACAAACACGTTACATATAAATTTTACCCATAAACCACCTGCAGACAGACAAAAATACACGTGCAGACAAATTCACCCGAATTGAATGAGGTTATAAAACATTTTCAGAAGCAACATAAAAGAGAAAACGTGTCATTAAACCCTTTAATCCATTCCCCTGTGTCTCTGAGTCTGCTTTTTATTTACCTACCCCGTTACAAAAAGCAATTTAAAAGAGGTTAAAAATGTGTTTTCAGAAGAAGATACTGACTACACAAAAAGCTCAGGCACCTCGACATGCAAACCACCAACAGGTTCCTGCCGGACGACCTCAGACTGCAGGTTTATAAGGACGCAGTAATTCAGAGATATAGTCTGGGGCCAAGAAGTGCTTTAAAAGTAATGACTAAACTCTTAAAATCGATTCTGCATGAGCTGGTAGCCACTGCAAATACATTAAGAGGGGAGTAATATGATCTCTTTTCTTAATGCTCGTGGAAACAGTTTTTCACAGTCCGTTAACTCAACACTGTATATCATGGCTGCCACCGTGTCATGTGACCTAAAATCAAATTATCTGACCGTATAATTAACTCCCAACTGCAGGAAAACAAACTGAACTCCACAGGAGGATCTGATGCGTAAAACACCCAACGAGTCGACGTTTAACTTCCATCTCCTCCCGCTCTCCCGCCTCTAACGACGTCATGCAGACAGAATCAATCCATTTGTTGCGTCTGGATGTTATTAGGATGCAGACAGACATCAGTAACCTGCAGCAGAGAGGCATAGTGGTGTCACCGCTAATGACGAGTAATGATACAGAAGCTGAACGAGCTGGAAACACAGCAAAGCACAGATGAACACAGGCTCGGCTGCTAGCTGCCGTCACAAAGATTACAGCGCCAGTCACTGACATAGCAAAACCACTACTGCCACCTACTGCTGGAAACACCCTACAGCAGGGATACTCAGCTTGCTTTGCCCAGGGGCCACTTTTGCAGGAGGCCAGGGGCCAGCTAATAAACAAACATTACTAATATTGATCAGATATCTTGCGGTGCTACCAGACGGGAACGCTGCACTGAAGCTAGCATGTTTTGACTCGTGATGGCGCCTGATATCAGCAACCTGCATACAGCGTTTGTCATTTCACAAATTAAACACAGGTTTGGTGTGAGGTGGCAAATTCATCTAAATTTGTCTATTTTTCATTGAATTGCCTGTTTTCATTGTCAACCTTTCGACGTTTGCTGTCCTCACTCATCTTTGTCAAGAGGCAGATCCAGTCGCAGCCCCGTGCAGGCACCTGTGAGAGGTTTACCCTCAGGATTTTGTGCCAGGCAGACATCCCTGAGGGCAAAATTCTCCCACGAGTCCAAGACATTATTGAACATTTACTAATTGAAACAATTCCCTGTGTGAATCAGTTTGTTTTCATTGTGAATTAGAACGTGGTCGGGCCGTAAGTTGAGTATCACTGGCCTAGAGCAACTTCAGGTGAGAGCAGGTGAGTTTTCCACTGTCTAAGTGACACATCAGATCTTTTTTCATCATATATCCAGCCACCAAGTGCACATTTAAGACCATGCACTTTGCAGGGTTCGTTTTCTAACTAACTCACGCAGCTAATGCTAATTAGCTACAGCTGATAAAATCGTTAACATTAGCATTAGCAGCAGTATCTTTTTGCAGGATACCCACAGTAGTTTAATTTAAACCTAAAAAGCTGGACAACATGGATCTTTTCCCTTCTGTGGGGACCCTGAACTCTGGTCTGCAGGCCTGATTGTCTTCTCGTCTCCTTCTTCTTCTTCTTCTTCTTCTTCTTCTTCATGTCCTGTAGTTTATAGACGCCGGTGTCGCTACTGATCCGGCTGCTAACGGTCGTCGTTTCAGCTGCAGGCAGTTTCTGATCACCTGTAAAAAATACTTTTAAAAACTGGATTCTAAATGAAAACCAGGAGAGTTTGATTACCTGTCTCGGCTTTATTCATGAGGAACAGCAAAGAAGACGGCGCCGCTGTCGAGGCCACAGCGTCTCAGAGCAGGGGGTTGGGGGGGGGGGGCAACGTGCCACCATTAAAGTTTGAGCTTCACCAGAATCAAACATCTTTTATTCATCGACTCTGAGCATCTCTCCTGTTCCCAGAAGAAGAACACAAAGAGCAACGGTTGTATGTGACACATCGACGTGTTGCTGTCTATTCACATCCAAGTTTAAAAGGAAGGGCGGGAGGGATGCTGTTGTCATGGCGATAAGCGCTGATTGAGCTTGAATGTTTAATGTGGTTTCAGTAATCAGGTGAGGGAATTAAGAGCCGACTCTTAATTATAAAAGACAGCGAGGAAGAAAACTCCGGAGAGCGTCGGGACGTCATCACGCTGTCAGACGAAACGGAAACTTAAAGTGGAGATGAGATGAGGTCACGTCCCGGGTCACACTGTGCGTTTCTTTGT
The DNA here is from genome assembly GCA_002120245.1 of Maccullochella peelii. Classification (NCBI taxonomy): domain Eukaryota; kingdom Metazoa; phylum Chordata; class Actinopteri; order Centrarchiformes; family Percichthyidae; genus Maccullochella; species Maccullochella peelii. The sequence continues at coordinate 31,271 of LKNJ01003030.1, read as the reverse complement.
ATTCTTTATATCAACATCCAACATGTTTTCTTCCTGTAAAACTAAATATGACGTGTGCTTACGTAAGCTTGAGCCAACCAATAATATCATGACATCCACCCATCAATCAAAAGTCAACTGTTAGCGGCTCAGATTCATTAGCTAGCTAGCAACAGCACGTTACGTCGGTGTGTCGTGGCTGCCTCCGGTCCCAATACGGAAGCTCGATACTCTAGAAATGCCGCTTCATCTCGACTTTAAAGTAAATAAATTCATAACATGCAGAGAGGCGACATATAAATATACAGCAGAGAATATTTGCACATATTTACATAAATCATTGAAATGAGTGAAGATGAGATGAAGAAATTAAAGACGTCACATTTGCTGTCAGATCAGTTCGTCTCTCTTCAGATAAATGGAGTGAAATCTGCTTTTATTTACAGCTTTTATTGTAGATCTGTTTTAATGTATAGTTATTATGCTGCATTTGCTCTGTACTGTCTTAGTTTTACATATTGTGCTTCTCTGTTGTAGCTGTTTGTGCCCCCTGACTGATTTATACGTAGTTATATAAAATGTGTAATGTTTCATTTCACTGGCGCCTCCTTCTTGGATTCTGGAGTCCAGCTCTCATGATACATCCACGTTTTTCAACCCTGACCTCCTGTTCTCACTGTGATTCAATGCAGTTTAATATCTTCAGTTTTATCTTGAACCTGTTCAGACCTAATTATGTGAACACACTCTGTACTGTCACTCTGACTGCTTCCTGTTCACCTGCTGCACCTTGTGAATTCAGTCTTTATTATTTCGGCTCCATTTTAAACTAAAAGCCTGCTGCTGTTGGAACAAAATGTTCCATGTTTGAAACCTGAGCTTGTTTCTTTAAACCTCAGCTCCGGCGACTCAGACTGAGGCGGTCTCTCCAGGATCGAGGCTCATTAAAACACAGAGGAACTGTGGGAAGCTGCTGGGACCTGATCCCAAGACTCATTAAAACAGACTCAGACCTGCAGAGGAGACCAGCCAGGTCCCGGATCAGCAGAAAGTGTTTTCACCTCATGTGAAGCGGCAATCTTTGGGTTTGTTCCATGTCCTGTTTTGTCTCTTAACTTCTGGTTGCTGACTTCAGTCAAAAGTAATCAGATATACGTGATATAAACATGTTATCACCACTAATCAGCCATCCGGCGTCTGTTAATAAGTCTTGAAGGGAATTAGGAGCTGTGTTTGTGTATTTACTTTGTTTATTTTGTTATATTTTAAACTTAAATACTCCCAAAAAAGACAGACGTAGTGGTCAGTAGTTGAGATGTGTCCATCGGGGGAGTGAATGTGCTTTTCTGCAGAGTTAATGTGCGTCACGCCACCAACAGGTGGGTGTTTCAGGTACAGCACGTGAGAAGTGAATCACTCGCGTACAGTAAAAAATAAATAGAAAATGACTTTTGCTTTTAGTGGGTTTTCACTGTTTTTTACCCAAAAGAGACGAATTTGCAGCTCTGAAAGTCTGATGTCTGTCAGCGGAATAATAAATATGTAGTACAGTCATTAGTATTTTTAAGCGCCTTCTGCCCTCTGCAGGACAAACTGTGAACTACATTGAAGTGAACTAATTTCCTGTTCTGTTGTGTATGACGAGGCAGAGACGATGTGAAAATCCATCTTAAACTAAAGAGTTGTTGTTTCCATAAAGCATAACTGCAGACTCTCTTAATAAAGGAAGATTAGTGAGTGACTCCTGTAGGAGGAACCAGAAACGACATATTTCTCTGAAGGTTTTATTGTTTTTGTTCAATTTTAACTCTTTACTTCTATCATAAATACTGATGTTCTTTGGTCAGTGACGTTTGAAGTTGAATTAGCGAAAGTATAAAACAGTTTACGACGCTGGCGCTTTGTGATGGATGTATTGTTATCTGCTTTTTATAAACTCACCATGTGTAACTTTAAACTATAAGATGTAAACTGGGCTTCATGGTAACGGTAATAATCAATGATAACTACAGTTCTGATGGGAATAAACAAGTGTTCATTTAGTTAAAATTAACTCTGAAACTAAGCATCTAATAGTGAATAACGTCTACGCTGCATACTCGTCATTATTCGTCTGTAACAGCAGGAAACACCTGAAAGTTTAATATCTCATAGACTCACACATTAAAAAACCTTCAGACTTGAAAATGCTTTTCCTTTGTTTTATTTTTGTTTTGTTTTCACAGAATGCACAGAATATAGAGAGAGCAGGTCACACAATAAGATTTGTATTCAGCATGTACACAATAAATGTGAAGGAAAACATTTATTATTAACCAGATCATTTGACTGAAGCCTCATTCAGACTGTGTTTCTGTGTGTGTGTGTGTGTGTGTGGGGGGGGGGGTACAGACAGCATCACTGGATCACTGTGATACTGAAGACAGCAGGATTCTCAGGCAACTTCTGCAACCTCTTTGTTCTTTCTGGACGTTTCTTCTGGATGGACATCAGAGATAAAGATACCTCCCCTTAAGTTCTCCGGCGCCCCCCTGAGGAGGCTTTAGTCTCTGCCCTGCTCTGTTACAGACCAGATCCTGTAGTTAAATTACCAACGAGCTTCATCATTTCATCCCCACCTCCCCCTGTGATGTTAACTCTGTCTGAATGGGGCTTTAATCGTCATGTTTTCTGGAGATAACGGCTGAAACTGAATTGAAACTCTATCCAGTGTAGGGAAACCTGAGGAGCATGGCCTGTCCGGGGCCGAGCCGCAGGTTTGTCAGATCCACGCTGCTGTCTGCCGGCAGGACGCTGCTGTCGGTGCTGAGGACGACCGCAGCCTGCCGAGGCAGCGCCGCATCACTCAGCTGCAGCACCACCGCCTCCTCCGCCCAGTTGAAGGCGGCCAGGTAACGCTCACTCTGATCCCAGACCCGCAGGTACGCCAGCGAGGAGGAGGAGTTAGAGAGCAGGAGGAAGTCTCCGAACAGCAGGGAGCGCTCTTTACCACGCAGCTCGCTCACACCGCGGAAAAAACTGCGACAGGAAAGACGCTCAGCCCTCTCCTCCTGTACAGACAAATCAATACAGTACAGATCAATACAGTACTGACAATCACAACACAATACTACTACTGCTACTACTACTAATAATAATACTGCAGAAAAAACTGTACAAACAGTACAGACATTCAGCCCTCTCCTCCTGTACACAGAGAGGAGATCAGTACACAGCCATCAACAGCTGCTGGTACTACGACTACTACTACTGCTGCTGCTACTACAGCTGCTGTTTGTACTTTTACCACTACTGCTATTACTACTACTACTACTACTGCTGCTGCTGCTACTACAGCTGCTGTTTGTACTTTTACCACTACTACTAGTACTACTACTACTGCTGCTGCTGCTACTACAGCTGCTGTTTGTACTTTTACCACTACTACTACTACTGGTACTTTTACTGATAAAACTTATGCTGGTACTACTTTTACTACTACTACAATTACTGCTATTGCTATTTCTACTGCTACCACTACCGTGGCTCCTACTGCTACTGCTACAACTGGTACTACTGAAGTAAAACTACAACTGCTATTACTACTACTGGTACTGCTATTAAAACTAGTACTTCTAGTTCTCCTACGACCACTTCTGCTGCTGCTACTACTACTGCAATGGCTGCTGTTACAGCTCCTGTTGGCAGTAGTAACACTACCACTAGAACTATTAAAACTGGAACTAATACTACTAGAACTGCTACTACTGCTGGTACCACAACTACTACAGTTAATGCTAGAACTACTGCTGTAGTACTGTTGCAACTACAACTGCTGGTACTGCCAATAATGATAATAGTACTGCTGTTGCTTTTACTTGTACTACGTGTACTGACTTTTATATCTCTTACATTCAGTTTTCATGTTATTCTGTAGTTTTTTCCCTCATCATCAGTATAAATAAGAAGTTTTTATTGTAGTATCTTCATGTTTTGCTGACGATGTGTCTGTTTACCTGCAGAGTCCCATTCAGCTCCTCGTCAGAGTCCCAAAGCATTCTGGGAAACTTGGTGCCCTTTAACAGAGACGATAAACTGTCAAGATCAATCGGGAGGACGGGACGTAACCAGTCAATATGTAGAGACTATAATCAGCAATAATCAATCATCACGTTTGATTAGTTTTAGACTGGAATGATAGATTATAGATTATAGATGAATTGAGAGACACCTCCTGAAGGGCCGTGTAACTTTAAATAAATGTAACATACAAAAAGTGTTTCTCATCCTCACCTTGTCCATCAGGCCGATCTCGTCTCCGTAGCTGAAGACGGCCGTCCCGGGCAGCGTGAGCAGCAGCAGCTGGTGCAGTTTGACCAAAGCCGGGCCCACCAGAAACGCCAGGTGACCCTCGGCCCGCCCCCCCAGGCTCCAGGCCAGCTTGGTCTGGCTGTGGGATGAATACAAGTACTGAACGGACTGAGCATGCACCGTGGCGTCCATGTTGCCGGGGCGGAGGACCCTGGAGATCAGCAGGTCGACGCCAGTGGTGGAGAGGAGGTCGGACACGTCTTCAGCTGAGGACCGCTCTGTGACGCCGATCAGGACTCTGGAAAACACACCTTTATTTTACATACTCCAGATTTTTACGAGTAAAAAGATTTTTAGGTTGTTTAATTAAAACTGGACTTTCAGTTTCAGTACTTTGCGAACATGGTGGGACTGTGTTCACCTCTTCCTCCACGTTCTCGCCTTTTCAGCAAAAGCCTCACGTCACTAAACTTTCCTCAATCAGTTTATGTGAATGCAAACTGTGGACCTGAAGCAGTTTAAAGATTTGTTTTCTAAGCGAGGACAACAATAATCATTTGTTAAGAACAAAATGTGGCATTCCTAATGTTCAAGTATTTGTGGTTTGAGTTAACAGGACTGTCACCTCACGTTGTTCTTCTTTTGGCTCCTTGTTAAAAATCTGGCTCATGTTTATGAAACAGAATCCTTTTTATTTTACGTTATGAGGACGTATTTGTCCAAGTGTGGACAGGATGCTGAGTTGCAGATTTTGTTCTAGGGTTTCTTTTTTATGTGACAATCCTCTATCTCAGTTCTAGTGATTTTCTTTTCTTCTTCCTTTTGTTTTGTTTTTTACAGAACCTGAAGAATGTGAGTGATGCTGGACCCGTCAGGAACGTATGTTGGTGGAGCGGCCTTGTGTTTTTGTTGAGGTTCAGTTGACCTGAATGAGCTGGACCTGGTCCCAGTAACAGTGTGACAGTTTGGTTTCTGACCTCTTGTTGGGACGCTCGTCCGTCCCGTTCTGGACGATGGCTCGGATGTCGGCCCACAGAGACGGCACCACGCTGGCCACCCGCTCCACCCCCGACAACTGCACACCGTCCACACCTTCCTTCAGCCAGAACACCAGAGCAGACTGGGGAGAGAGAGACAACACTATTAATCTTCTTATCTCTATTTAGGGGGAAATCATACTCTACAACAGTTCCCATGATGCTTTGGAGGCTATAAGCAGGAAGTATAATCTTGCCATGGAGACGTTAGTTGTGTGCTCCAACTTTTTTGTCCTATATTTGTTATATAAGATTAAAAGAGTGCCGAATGAGCCGTCAGCAGCTCCTGTCTGCAGTGTACCCATGGATGTACAGACAGATATCACTGGATCACTGTGATACTGAAGAAAAGTTAAAAACAGCAGGATTCTCAGGCAAATTCTGCAGCCTCTTTTTCTCTGATTTCTAAGCAGATTTCTGGACGTTTTTTTAGGGAGATATTGATTATTAGCAGCAATATATTGAATGTGTAAGTCACACTGAAAGCTCTAGAAATATGTGCATCATAACTTCCTGTAGTTTTACAATGCCTGTATGCACCTGTCCCTTTCACCTCACACAGTATCTTTGCCTCTGTCTTCTACTGTATGTTAGTATTCACCTTCAGTCTCTCGGCTACGTTGGTCACACTGATGTTGGAGAACCAGGGTCCAGATGATCCCTGGTAGTTTGGAGTTAGATCCAGAACCACAGAAATACCTGCAGAAACACACAACACGTAAACTAAACAGGTATGTGTGAGATGCACGAATGAAAAGGTAAATAAGTAGATTTACTTCAGCATTGCACGTAAATACAGTATGTTTGAGGTACTGCTACTTCAGCTTTTTCAGTTTGTGAACTTTCCTCTTTTGTTTTACTGTTTCAGAGGGAAATATTTAAATTAATATTAGATGTTAAACTGTCTCAAAGTTCATTAATGTTCATATAATTTATTACTTACATCTTTTTAAGATTCTGCATAGGATATATTATAAAACACAGAGAAGATGCATACAATAAACTCATTTGGTCCTGTGATATGTCTTTAATAAAGACCAAAAACAACAGCCTCTATTAACCACATTTTCCTTAGAATAACTTTTACACCTTTTTCACATTTACATTAATCAAGATATGAGGGGTTATCAATGGTGGAGAACAACACATTATTTATACAATATACTTTAGACCACTTTGAGCAACACACCTAATTTAAAATCAACTGTTTATATTCAATATATTGTATAAAACCTTCATCTTAAAACATTTATTAAGAAGCTTATTGTCTTTGTCATTAATGTAAAAAAAAGTAAATGTGTACCTTTAATTTCATGAGCACCTAATAACAATTGAGCACCTTTAATAAAGAATTTAAGTTGAGTCAGAGGTCATTTAATAGACTTCAAATACATAAATGGAAAAGTTTGTGACTTGTTTAGATTAATAACCCTGTAAATCGTGAAAAATAGCATAAAAGATCCCTTAAACCTGCCGTATAATTAACCCTTAATGTTTGAAACTAATCAATAGTTACTCCTGATTTGTGTCAGTATTTTCATGATGGAGATTTGTCCTCACCCTTCTTATGAGCGGCCTGGACGAGGCTTTTAAACTGCTCCAGGTTTCCGGTCTCGGGGGAAATCTCCTCGAACCTCAGGCTCATGGCTTCGTCTGCTGGAGCAACGTGGATCGGTCCAATCACCAGACCTTTAACCTTCAGCTGAGACAGGCTGCCGATCTTCTGCTCTAGGCCTGAGGAGGAGGAGGAGGAGGACACATCAGCTGTGACTGAGCTGAGACGAAATGTAGGAAAACTCCAGCTGTCCAGTGTGCTTAAAGGAATAGTTCAATATTTTGGAAAATAGCGTTAATGTCTTTCTTTCAGAGCGTCAGATGTTCATGTCTGTCTGGAGTCAGGATGTGGTTAGCCTAGCTTAGCATAAAGACAGTAAGCAGGGGGAAACAGCTAGCTTGGCCATGTCTACAGTCATGCTAGCAGCTCTGTGAGGCTGTACTTAGCTAAATGCTAACATGCAGATGTTTAGCAGGTTTAAAGTTCACCATCTTAGTTTTTTAACATTAGCTAGTTAGCAGTAAACACAGAGTGCAGCTGAGGCTGATGGGAATGTCTGTAGTTCTGCAGGTATTTGGTCATCAACCAAAGTGTTGGACACATTAACATGTTGACCTGATGATGGTGCTAGATGAAAAGTCAGTTCCTCCTTCTTTATAAACAGTCTGTGTTTGTGTTAATCACCTCTGACTCCTGCAAACTGTGTTTCACTTCTGCTAAATGCCAGCAGACGTGAAGTCAGCAATATCACACAAACAGTTATTTAGATGAAGGGTGAGTTAAGCAAGAATCCAGCTCCCCCCTAATCTCCCAGAATGCCATGTGAACGCTGGACATTCTCACCCTTCAGGTCGCGGGCGTCGGTGAAGGCCTGGATGTTTCCGATCTGGTACAGCGGGCCGTCGTTCCACCAGTTGGTGGCGGGTAGATCTCTGCAGCGAGGAGCCTGCAGGATGATGAGGACGGCTCCGACCAACATCCCCAACCAGCCGAGCTAGAACACCACCAGCAACGCCCAGCGGGTCCGTACCCAGCTGAGGAAAGATGGAGGATATTCAGGAAACATGGAGGAAGACCAGAAAACAAACATGTTTTCTGAACCTCCTCCATGAAAATACAATGTGGTCTTGGTGCTTTTGCTCACCACAGTCACATGTGACAGCATTTACAGCTTTGGTATTTGTGGATATTATAGCTACATTTTTTTCCCTCAATGTGGCCTTGTTGTCCGACGTACCCCCTCAGCCCTATCAGATGGGCCTAAGCCTTTATATACCCCTTTGAAAGAAGGGAAGGCTTTATGATGTTCAATAGTATTTGTAGTAGTTTTGACCAAGTTTGCATTTGTCCTGCTGCCATTTGGAGTGACAGAAACTAGTTGTTTCAACCGTTTACAGATTCTTTACTTTGAGCTTTTTCTTGTCTTGTTTCCAACTTGTCTTTCTGCAGTCTGAATCCACTTCCAGCTGACTCAGGTCTTGTGCAGTCAGACTACCATTGCTGGTAAGTTATTGTGACAATAACTATAAAGATCAGCAGCACACACATTTGTAATCTTACTTCATAAATCAGCTGAGCTTCATAATTTTCCAGGTACCCGCAGGTAACTGCATAAGTAACCCCTGGGGTACAAGTACCCCTGGTTGGGAATCTCTGGCCAAAGCAGTAGGAAGGAGACCAGGAGCTAGTCTGGGTTCAGTTAGCAGGATTCGGTTAGATATGTATATAATATGCTAATTAACAAAAGTACGCAAAGCATTTTTTCTGTGTGATGAACTCAGATGGTACAGAACTTTATTACAGAAGGATTAAATGAAGGAATAATAAAAAAATGCATCTAGTTGAATTCAATGTTACACTAACACCTATAGTCTATAGAGGGAGTGGAACATACCTGTACCTGCAGTGTAATACAACTAGTGCAAATGAAATTGCAATAAATACAGTTACCTTACTTATTAACGTTGTTGTTGTGTGTTGATTTAGTTATATTGTAGTTGTTGAACTGCAGAGGCTTGTATTTTATGAAAAGGCGTCTCTGTCTATTTCCTGCACCTCACTACTTCACAAATACAGTTATACAATCAGCATCTGGTCTGACCCCATATAAATAACTTATATTAAAATCATTATATAACACAGTACAGGGGTTTCTGTTTCAGGTATTGTTCTACAAATTATATCACAGTTAAAGAAATCAAATCTCTGTTCACTATAATTCATGTAAATGCGACAGTCTCCAGGTGGGTTTTGGTGGAGTCCTGCCTACCTTCTGATTCATTCATGTATATGTATAAAATGTCTGGTGTTTGTCCACATGTCAGCTGATATTTTGGTGTTAACTGTATTTAAAATGCAGAGCCACACCCTGAAAGAGTCAGCTGGTCTCAGGTCAGTCTGCACTGAAGCAACACACATTGTAAACGGTGTATAATCACTGCCTGTGTGTATTATAGCTGCTGTATGTGTGTGTACAGTGTGTGTATCCGGGCCTGTACGGTGCTCCTCACCCGGGAGTCCCGGCCACCCTCAGCAGCTCCTCTTTATTCAGCCCGGTGAATTTCACCTCCTCCGCCTCCTCGGGGATCTTCAGCTTCACGGAGCCGTTTTTCTCCGCCGCCGCCTCTCCGCCGGCAGACAGAGCGTCCTCAGCCGGGTCTCCTCCTCCTCCGGTCATCGGCTGCTTCTCCTGCTCCTCCTGGTCCAGATCCGCTTCGCTCACATCGGCCTCCGTTGCGTCAGCATCCGCAGCGGGCTGAACTGGACTCGCCGCATCCTTCGGCTCAGCATCTTTGGTCTCAGCATCCTTCAGCTCCACGTTCGTCTCCTCCGTGTTCATACCGGCGATAATCCGCCAATTTACCGCCAATTAATCAAATGAAAGAAAGAGTGTTAGTGTGAATCACAGAGATGTTCTGTACCGTCAGACTCGCCCGTGATGTCTGTCTGTCTGCCTGTCTGTCTGTCTGAGGGCTGACCGCAACGCTGCAGCTAATGCTGTGTTCAATGCTGTCGGAAATCTGAGAAATAAATTGATGGTACCCGAAAACCCCTCAGTCTAATCTCAGCCAATAATCAGATCTTTTACTTCAGTAAAAGTACTAATACCACACTGTAAAAATACTCCTGCATTGAAAATGTTAGGCTACTTAAGTAAAAGTATGTAAGTAGAAACAGAAAAATGTCACCTGTGACTGTTGTTATTCAAGGTTCAATGTAGCCTACATTTATTTGTCATTCTACAGCACAGGGCTGCACAATGAAATACAAGTTGTAGCCCCTTTCATGCTACACACTCAGAACATATGAATCCGAATAGAATAATAATAAAAACAATATATACAGTTACTATGTTATACAAAGGTAGTGGTATTGTAATGTGCAAAACCAGCATAACAGAAAGTTCCATGTCATTTACTCATGGTGGAGTGGAGGATGAGGTGGAGCTGCTGCTCTATAATCTGGGTCGTGAACATCCCATGCCACTTTGTAATGTTTCCAGTCAGGATGCTTTCTATTGCTCCTCTGAAGGAATTCTGCCTTCTTGTGAAGTGTGATGTCCGTGACAAATTCTCTGTGATGCCAATTCCCATAAACCTAAATTTGTGCACCTGCTCCACTGGTCTGGTGTTCTCTCTGCACCACCCTGCAAGTCTGTTAAATATAACATATAATTATATATTATATCATTAGATGATTATTCCTCATGCATTAATTTAAAATTTCATTTAATTTGAACTGCTTTATATTACTATAACACAGAAGACTCTACTACAGAGTTGATTTATGGACACACACCATCTCCACTGACTTGGTAGAATGATCCACATGCCGAGAGGCGCAAAACATTAAATACAACCAGCCTCCTGTGTCCCTCGACTCCTTCACATGTTCCTCCGATGCCACACTGGATCTGGTGTCTGCAGCTGACATTCCCCCATGTACAGGATCTCATGGCCACTAAGTACCTGGAATGCCGTAGATGTAAGAAGAAGGTCGGAAGGTGGCCAAAGGGCATCATAAGGTAGATGTCCCCCACCAACAACTGCCAGTTTCCAGCTGTACTCATATACGAGTAAGAGAATTGTGTTGAACATACTGTTTGACGTATTTATATAGTGAAAAAGCCGTATATAATGTTTATGTTTGGGTGATTGCACAACTGAAGTGTCACACTCTGGGCAACAGTGCTAATGGGCTGTACAACACCCTGCAATTCTGACTCCTGGATGCGAAGAGCGATCCAGTACCTTGGCGTGTGCGAGCAGTTCCTGGCCTTGTGCACTGTGAGGGGCCAGTTACCACCACCACCCCAGATGCCCCCTCTGCCGTCACCCATCTTGCTGCTGACTGTCTACAGCTACGATGTCCTGACGTGGCTCGATGAGTACAAGGCCAGGATCATGTCCACCTTCGGATCCATCCGAAAGATGGATTCCACCAAGAGGGCAAGTAAAGTTTGTCGCAGTTTCATATTTTCTTACAGCTGCTTTCACACCACAGCTGTGTGTGTTGTTCTAACATATTAACATCTCTCTCTGTGTCTCTCTGTCCAGGTGACAAAGAAGCTTGCAGGTACTGCTTCCGACACGGCCAAATGGATTACCAACATTGATAATGAGTACAGGCAGGTCCTCATCAGGGTCCTCACCTGCTCTGAGGACTCTGAGGGCCTGTCCAGGATGGCTGCCGGATTGATGAGGCGGTAGCGACTCACTGGGGCACCCCCCCCTCAGCTGATCTACGTGGACCATGACTGCTGCCACAGGGATGGCGTGTCGAAGACAGCTGCCTTGTTTCACACACTAATTACTGATTACAATATTAAAAAAATAATATTCAAATAAAATTGATGAAAAATAAACCACATTATGTTTCTTCTATCACAGGAGAAGGGACAGCTTGTGGTGAGACTCGACATCTGGCACCTGATGCGAAGAGGCGCATCAAGTACGACTGAGAGCCACAAGCTGTACCCGATCATCATGAGGCAGCTGTCTCACTGCATCTTTGAGGTGGGGGAAAGTGTTCCTCTTTACATGTGGGACATGGAGAGCTTAAGTGAATGGGAGCATCAAAGTGCAATAAGGGATCCGAGCACGTTGATTGCTCATGCACAAGAAAGGTAACAGAATTTTTAAAAAACTGCAGGAAGTTTAAATGCATAAAACTGTCTCACATCAAACTGCTGCCTGCTCTGCTCCCAACTACAGACAAGTACTGGGCAAAAAGCAACAATCATATCCTTTCTACCAGTACCTGTAAGCGATGATCAAAATGTAGAAAAGATTCACGAATTTGCATGTCATCCATATGTAGGGACCATACTAATCTTCTCTGTATCGATTCCAATTTATCATATGTGCTGCCTGAGCAAGCTCTGATTCACGCTGACACTGAAAAGGGGGCGGTGCCAAACGTCTCGGGTCCCCAACTTAATCATCCCCTCCCATGACACGTCCAAGGACGACTGGGAACCTCTCAGGCAAAGTCTCTGCAGAATCAGAAACACTGTAGAAGGCATTTCATGCCTCGGCAATGTCAGGGACTATTAACGCAGAGTTTTCTTGCCTAATATTGAAAAAAATAATATTAACATTAAATAATCAAACGGATGAAAAATAAACCATTCTATGTTTCTTCTATCACAGGAGTGGGGACAGCTGTACAGGTGGAACATGGACAGCCCTTTCACTTCAACGTCCCTGAGGAACAGCCAGGATCCTTAAGTAGAAGTCTGCCACCTCCTGCTGCTCCTTCAGCACCGCTCCCGTGTCTCTCCATCGCTCCTGTCCTTGCTGGTCAGCCTCCTCCTCTTCCTGCACTACAGCACTAGCCTAGGTTAATGGCCTACAGGAAGAGGAAGGCGTCCGAGGCTACTGCTGCAGGGCAGGGGCCGCTGCCCGGGAGCAAAACACGTTAGCCAATGTCGTAGTGTGTCTGTGTGGCCAGACCAAATGGCTCGACAATGGCCACACTCGCATTGTTGGCAGGTGTGTCATACTGTGCGTCGGTTGGCAGGAAAACTGTGGGGGAACAGAGGGAGGAAATGAAGAGGAGACAGGCAGGCAACCAAAGCGGGGATTGAGGGACATTTTTAAATCTTTATACTAGTTTTTTCAATTGCAATATTGAATGTTGATGTCATTTAGTTATATTGGTTCTTAATCTTAATTATCTGATTCTTTATCTTTAGTTTAAAGTTTAAAAACTCATCATTCCAAGTAAAATAAAACTATTACAAAACGAACAGTTAAAATGAAACAGTGTTTCTTGAGGATAAACCACCCCCCCAGAAAAAACTAAATATAAAAGCATTAAGACAAAAAAACTTTAACAGCTTAAGTGAATAGGTGCATCAAAGTGCAATAAGGGATCTGAGCACGCGCATATGCCAGAAAAAAAGAGGCAACATACATACAAAGCTTTGTGTATCAAGCAGGTTCGATTTTAATAGCCTCTTTTAAGGTCTTTGTAAAAATAATAAAATAATAAATAAATGCTCTCAGTCAACTACAACTTCTCTAAAATGAAGCTGACAGATTTGTTTTTTAACTCAAACAAATACTGATTGAATACATACTCAAGTCAATTAGTATTGACATTTCCTTCAAAATATCTACAGAGTTTACAGAATTTTTTGTGACTTTGTAACTCCACTTATCTATGGTGTACCACATATTAATATTACATTTCTATGTGAACATATTTTAATATGTTACAAAATATATACAAAAGGAGAATTGCAAACTGTATGCAGCCCATACAAACATTAGGTGATTTACATCAAACAAGATGATGTAAATTCTACAGCTATACATAGCCACCATGCTGCTATGCTACTAGCATAACGTATTAACTACAATCCACTAAAATGCTTGAAACGCCAAAATAGTCATCAATAATGCCTTTAAGACATGTTAATGATTGAAAATACTCACAGGCAATGCTTTCCGTAAAACAACAAAGAAGGATGGATGCAGATTCAATCATAACAAATCCGACCTCTACCCCTGTCGGCCATAACGGAATCCGTGAGACTTACTTCCTGTTTCCTGGTTAACATACAAGAAATTAACACACAGTAGCACCAACTGCTGGCAAGAATTAATCTCTGCCAGCACAAAAACTTTTTATAGTTAAATGAATAAAGAAAAACTGTTACACTGTTAAATGTAACAGAAAGAGATGGAAAAACAAACTGCAAGAAGTTTCAACAAATAAAACAGTCTCACATCAAACTGCCGCCTGCTCTGCCACTAACTACAGACGAGTACTGCCCAAAAAGCAACAAACAAATCCTTTCTAGTGATATGTTCAAAAGTTTGATTCATACCAGATCTTCACTGGTATGTAGTGCCTCCAGGAAATAACCACAGCCTTGCACTCAAGTCCGACACTGACAAACGCTCCCATCTACTCAGCTTTTATGTTACCAAACTAACTGACAGTCATATAAATGGAAACATTACAACTTTAAAACTGTGTGACAAAGTTTAGCTTGTATGCAGGAAAAAACCAAAGACACCAACTGGGAGCTTCGAGGCTCAACAGATTCATTCATGTACCGGAGTCCGAGAGTAGACTCTGTTGTTAGCCTGTTAGCCTGTTGAAATGCAGACTTTAGAGAAACTCTGTGCTGCAGTATTTCTGCTCCTGTCATGATACAACATACATGTGAATTGGTAGATTTTTGTTTATTTACTGTAAAAATTACACACGTAGCATCAACACAATTATCACAGTAAGTAAAGTAAAAACACTTCTTGATTTCATGTTATCAGCTTTATGTAGCCTACAGCTTCATATTTTGGGAGGATAATGGAGCGTGTTGTTTTACTTCCATCTGTACACCATGTTAGTGTGTCCTGCACTCGATCCTCCCGGCACTATAGACTGAGACTGACTGGAACGTTCCATCTGCTCGGGTGAACACATAGTGAGCAAGACCAATGCAGAACATTCATAGGATACACAAAAGGAACAAAACGATCATTTAAGATTTCTTTTTGTTTCTGCTGACATTCAAATGAAGCTCTGGGTATAAACACAGAAGAACAGAACAATGAGACACACCTACTATCAGTGAACTGGTAGATGACCTGAAGCACCATCACAAGGAAAGAAAAGAAAAACTTTTAAAGAGAAAATAAATAAACCTACAAAACTTGAACAAACCTGTGTTCATTTGTTTGTACCTGATAAATTCACACATTAAAATACCAGACATTGATTACTCAATGAACATACAAAAATCCTAATGTTGTAAAATAGCATCTAGTGACTTTTCAAACTAGTGCATTTAATTTGTGCACACATGAATTAACCAATTCAAGAACATTAATTAGTAATTTGTGCACGATTGACGACAGAGGATAACATTACAGTACTGTAAATGGTAGCCTGAGAGATGCCTTGGTAGAGGGAGTTACAGTAGTCCAGCCTGGATGAAATTAGTACATGACTGACTCTTTCTAGGTCAGAGGGTGATAGGAAATGCCTAATTTTGGAGATCATTCTGAGTTGGAAGAAGCTGGATCTGATTACGAAATTGACCTGCCTGTTGAAAGTTGGATCGCCATCAAATATAACACCCAGGTTCTTGGCATGTGGTCTGATGTAGGCGGAAAGGTGACTGAGGTTCTGGAAAGTAAACAGTGGTAAGATGTGGGGGGCCAAAGAGTAGGATCTCTGTCTTGTCCTTATTTACCTGAAGGAAATTATGAGACAACCAGTTTTTAAATGAGCTTTCTTCCTTTAACCCTGCCTCCCAACTGCTCGGTCTCAGGCTTGCTGACATGAACCACAGTGAATCTATAACTTTGGATTCGGCTATTAATGCACTTTACAACTTTTAGGACATAATAATTTAATTAAGGGATATTTAAGTGTTCTATTGGCTAGTCTCTTTCACAATGTCAGTCTATGGGAAAAAGTATTTTTGGGGCCAGTGATGGACCTGGAAGTTGTAATTACACTGTTTGGCCACTATGTCAAATTGGCCAGTGCACTTCCTGGGGGCTTGGTAGCTGCCATAGGTACAGCGTAACCCCTCAACACAGAAGTATAGAGAGCCTATCACTTCCTGTGTAGCCTCTGTCCCACTAGCTTCTGTAACTCAATACAATCTCCTGTTTGGCATTTATTTTATCGGTCTTTCTGAAGAAATGAAGCATCTTCCTGAGGTTTACTTTTCATATTCTAAGACAAATCAGATCCACACAAGCGTGGCAGAGTGGCACTTACGTCATTGTAACTTGGTTTCATCCATATCCACAAAATTCATCAACGCTGTCTTCTAAACACATTTTTTACTGCCGTTAATACAGATGTCTGAACTGACTGTGACCCCTCTACTCGGCCATGGACTCACCTTTTTTTGTTGAGCTGTGCCTTTTAACGAGTAGTTGGCTACGTTTCAGTTTGGATTCCAGAGTTGAACTCCCAAGGACACATGTCTGAAGCTGTTCTGGAGGCCCTAACACACTCTATGTTCCTATCCACCTGTATGTCATTTACACACAGTGTCCAGAGAATGAATAAGTTTGAAGCCCTGATGTTTCAGACATCAGCCACTAGGTGGGGGCAGCATGTCCTGAATAACGTGCACTCTGGGGAAGAGACCAAACACTCTTTCCTCTGTGTTGCACCTCACTCTAGCCATACCAACAACACCTATCTACTGTATGACATGTGAGAAGTGATCATGTGAGAAGGATGCAGTAATTAAAAAATGATACACAATAAAACTATACGTTCACAAAGTATTGTTATTAATGTTATTACATTGGTATAGACATACAAGCCAATTTATCACACTTTAACAGCAGAGTAAACAGTTTTTAACAGAGGGAGAGTTCATTGCTCATGGACTTAACGATCCATTTAAGGTAGAATAAAATCTTAAAGTCCTCCGTGGTCGTTCCACCTTAAGAGAGTCCACAGAGCATCTCGCTGACCTCCCACAGTTTCTGGGCCACGGTGTCGTCTCGGGCCCGGGCACAGACTTCCTGTACGGCACAACAGGAGAAGTAACGTCCGCTCAGATGTTCAATCCCCTCCTGCAGGCAGCAGTGCAGCGTGGTCTGAGCTCCGTCCTCCGGGTCCAGGAACATCAGCTGAGCTACAGGCTCGATGAAAACCTTCTGCCACAGGCTGACGTGACGTGACAGCTCGGTCCGAACGACACCTGCAGGGCGAGAGGGCGAGAGAGACACATGGTTTAAAAAAATGACAGATACAAAAATGGAGGAAAAATACTGAAAGTTGCAGAATACAAGACGTATAGGCTCATTATCACAACATCACACCTTGAAGATCACCTTCACACTAAATCTTGTGTGGCGGAAAAACATATATGGTTTCAAAGGCAGATGCACGTCTGACCACACCTAACATCAGAGGTCAGGCCTGTTGGACCTGTGACCAAAGCCCATAGCCATAATTTAACTGGTAATTTATTTTAATCTCTCTACATTATGGTCTGGTGACAGGTATGTTATTCTGCTGGAGAACATTTCAAAACATTTCATTTTAATTTAATGTATCCTTGTTTGCATGACAAACAGTCAGCTAGTTTTAAATAAATTCAAAAAATATATAATCATCTTTAAAAAAGCCCAACATGTGAATTAAGATTGTAATTGTAGATTGTTGACATCTCTTCATGTCATTATAAACCTCCCAAATATCCAGAAATCCACATGACCTCGGCGTCATCACTGGTAGTTACCGCCACGTTCATGTCATATGGGACTTACTGTAAATACCAGTTTCTGACTACAACTAGTTGCAGCTGGAAAACTTACATATGAATATCCATAAATCTCTGACATCTTTATTGAAAGGAAGGCAGTAAAACATAACTCTGGGTTTGGTACTTTATATAGCTTTTTAGACAATAAGTGCATTTAAATTCACCTGTTTTTATGCACATTTCCAATTTGCACATTAAAAAACCTGAGCCGAAACAGCGGAAATTTGAAAAAAAGTCAAAATATCACAAAAATGTTTTTTCAGCTTGGCTGAAGCTGCATGAAGCATGTTACTTAAACCACAAGCTTCCACTGAAGAGACAATTTTCTTTGATAACACGATGTCATGTGAAACTAGACTTTTGTCTAGACCGACTCACATAAGGAGTCGGTCTAGACCTGCTCTTTATGACAAAGTGCCCTGAGATAACGTTGTTATGATATGGCGCTATATAAATAAAACTGAATTGAATTGAATAGTTTATTGTGGACTTCAGGACCACAATAAGAATGCGACACTTTCTGGACTTTTTCCTCCAAAACGTATTTGACAAAGCACATTAGTAGGATATAAAGGTATGTAGAAGGAGTTTGTTTGGAGCATGTTACCTGGGTGGACGCTGTAACAGGTGACTTTGGTTCCTTTTAGCTTCTTGGCAAGCTCGTGGGTGAAGAGCATGTTACACAATTTACTGTTGCAGTAGGCCTGGAAGAACTGCCAGCTGTACCTGCCAGAGCCCAGGTCTCTGTGCGCCGCCAGAGCCTGAACACACAAACAACTTCATTAACTCAGGATCACCTGAACGGCAGGGATCATTACTGAGTACAGGTGACATGAAAAGGCATGCGTCATCTGTCCAGGTGTTGACAGAGACTTTGAAGCCTCAAGCTGCAGACGCGGATTGTTCTCTGCAGAGAACTTGGAGGTATGAAGGTGTGACAGAGTTAATATGACATAATAATGTCACACCTGAACATGAAGCAATGCTGAAACGCAAGAACCGTTCTGATGCTCAATGTTCCTAAATCAGAAATGTTCCTAAATTTAGAAAAGCATTTTAATGTTGTAGCTGTTCGAGTATATAAAGTTAAAACTACTTTATACACAGTCTGTTTTCAGTGTTTGGACTTTTCTCTCAGAGACATCTGTCAGAAAGTGTACTGAAAGGAGCTCGTCTTTGAATTAAAATGTAAGCGGTAAAAGGAGTTGAAGTGTAAGTTACAGCATGGAAGGAGCGGAAAGACAGTTGAAGTATAAGCAGTGAAAGTAGTTGAAGCAGTTGGTCAATTAAGCCCTTTAAAAGAACTTAAGGTTACTGACAGAAGTGGAACTTCCAATTCTTCCAGCGGTTGAAGTGTAAAATGTAAGTACTGTAAAGAGTTGATCTCTGAGCACTGAAATGAGTGTTTTTTTTTACAGGGAGTTGAAGTGAACTATAGGTTAAGTAAAATAGAACTGTTATGAGTATTTTGAGAGGTAAAATTTGGAAAATAAAAAATGGGACAAAGACTGGAAAACTGAGCTGTTATTATCACAAATGACAGCAAATGAAATTCCTCTTGTTCATACTGTAGTAGACTTCACTATTTACTACTATTTACCCATTTCTCCAGTTTTAATCAGTATGTTGTAAAGTGTAATGTTTTAAAGGAGCTGACTGTGAGTTGAAGTGTAAGCAGTGAACGCAACTGAAGGTAAAATGCACCCAAAGAGTTGAACTATAATGAAAAAAGCTAAAGTTTGTGTGGCTCTTAACACAGAACTTTTGTGTACTTGTATGTTGTGTGTTGATTCAGTGATTTAAACGCTCACATCGAAGTCGATGTGTCCCCAGCGGTGAGCCATGGACGACAAAGTGACCACTCGTCCTCCCCCGGCCTCCTTCAGACGCTCCAGCAGCAGGCAGGTCAACAGGAAGTGACCCAGGTGGTTCACCCCAAACTCAATGCCGTAACCGTCTTCTGTCCGCCCGTCAGCCACCAGACCTAAAGGACAGACAAAGATGTACATTTGAAGATTGTTTTACGAATGTCTGCAGTTCTTTCTGCCATTAAGACATCAACACCACCCAGCCATGGGGGGGTGGGGAAACACACTTTAACACAAGACAGGAACTGGGCTACTACATGAAAAACAATATTGATATAAAATATAAAAATAGTAAATAAAAACTCACAGACTGTAAATCTCCCTGTTTGTGTCAAGTTTAATTTTAAAAAAGGATATCCATTCTTCATTCAGTCACTAATCTTAAATCAAAACATCAAATAATTAAAAATGTCAAAGAACAAACAAACAAAAATCTTAAATAAGTAATTTAAAATTAATGGAATATTACATGGTTTTTTTCCTTAAAATCTTAATTTGATTAATTAATTAAAAAAATATGATTAAGAAAATTTAAATAGACTGATGTGTATATTTAATAAAGAATATTATGCATAATGATGAAAACAGTAGATTTGGTAAAGAAAATTGCAAAAAGTACAAAAGAATCACTCATTTAAAAGTAAAAAAATAAGTATAAAATATTAAATGTTAAAATGTATCTAGCTCAAACGCTACGGATTCTCACGGTTTGTCCTAAATTTAATTCTGGTGTCAGTTTAATCGCCACGATGAAGACAACAGTCAGCGGACCTTTGTACCAGTGAAGACTTAATTATGGCTGCATTCCATATCAGGCATGCCTGGTATTGTAACTTCTGGCTCACTGTCAGACCTGAATGAAACAGTTACAGGTACAGCACACCTGTGCTCTGCTAGCTCCTGTTCATCCTCAAGGTTTCTTTCATCAACACGTTCCCAGAATATGTCGTGTTTTCTGTCCGTGAGATAAACGAGTATCTGCTGCTGTCTCTAACGATAAAGACTAGTATGAAGAGAGAGCCTGCACCTGATTATCTGCTTGCCTTTTCTTAAGACCTACTTCTAAACTGACAACTTCCACATTGTTTTTCTCCAGTGGACCTCCAGGGGCCTCAAAAACACAACGCTTATTAGGTCTAAGGCCCTCATTATTTCATGAACTACAGGCCTTTTTCACAGCAGACATTTTGGCACGTCATGGCAGGAAAAGCACAGGTGTAATCGATAACATTAAAAATAACTGCATTCCATTTAGGTGAGCTAGTTCTGGGCTCCTGGTATTGAACATGCTGGCTCACTGTTGTGGCTTTCTGGGACACTTAATGGAACTGAGCCATCGTTAACAAAATGTGTTTCACCTGTGCTTTCCCTGCTCTGACAAGTCAAAATGTCTGCCATGACAAAGGTCTATTAAACGTTGCCTGTGGAGTTTTCTAGTAGCTATGGAGCCGTTTTTCTATGAGTGGGTTTAGTTTGTCTTGTGCACGAGGACGGTGTCGTGGTTCACATTCCTGCCGATGGTTTCACACTGTTCCAACAGGTGACGGCAACATGCCAAGATATGCAGCAATGCGTCAACAAAGACAGGAAGAAGAAGACACCACTTGTGTTTGTTTACCAGAAGACTCCACAAGGCAACTTTAACAACAAAGCTTCAGTGCATGTTGTTCAAGCTGGTCACTCTGCTTGAGGTAATGTTGACTCGAGGTAAACCTCAAACTACTCACTGCCAACAGGCCTTGTATTCATTCACAGCCACACACGACTGTAGTCTCATTCTCACAACAGCAACCACAACTCCCATGAGACATTTACATGCTGTCAAAGCCTCAGTGAAGCTGTAGTTGTTAAATACCAACAGAATCATTGTAGACAGTAGTGCGGCTTGTGGCTACCAGACCTTGAAGTCGTTCAGGTTTAGATCACAATTTTTCTCACTTTTATAAACGTAATGAATCATTTGTGTTTATGTAATGCTGTTTGTGTACCAGCGTTGTTGATGAGCAGATCCAGCCTGGACTCCGTTTTCAGGAAAGTTTCGGTGAAGCAGCGGACGGACTTCAGACTGGCCAGGTCCAACTGCATGTAGAGCACGTCGGTACTTCCTGTTTCCTGGAACAAGATCATCATCAGGTGAAGACAATGTTGGATATTTACTATAATTGGACCACAGAGTGTATATAAAGACTGAAGAGTCAGATATGTACAAATGTAAAATAAAGATTAAAATTAGAGAATTGAGTAAATATGGTTTTCCTATACAGAAAACCAGAATCACACAAACTTTCTGCTGTATGAACAAGAAGAATTTTACTCTTTTCATTCCCTTTGTCAATTTTTAACTCTCAAAATACTCTTAACAGTTCTACTTTACTCCAAGCCCAACTAACGCTTCAACTCCTTTGTAGCTCAGCGAGTGACGCCGGGCTGCGATGTCAGGTCCCATTCACAATGAATAGCAGCCTATCGCTGTCCCAGCTTTTGAGTCCGTTTGTGTGAACAGCCCATTACACTTCAGCTGCTTTCACTGCTAATACTTCAAATGATCAGTCAATTCCTTTCAATGATTCCACTAAGTTACACTTTAACTTCTTTCGGTTTCTACATTTCAAATGAAGTTCCCCTCCTGTCAGTAAACCTAAGCTCAGGTTAGCTAACTTCCTAAGGTTACATTTCAATTGAAACTTCAGTTTCTGTCCGTACATTTTAGTTCATTTCAGTGGTTCCACTTTTAGTGCTTTCTTGATTGCTGTCATCCTTCCATCTTTCTCTTTATTTCTTTTATAAGTACTCTTCATACTCCTTCAGCTACTTCTTCACTCACATCTTT
This sequence comes from Maccullochella peelii, assembly GCA_002120245.1. Lineage (NCBI taxonomy): Eukaryota > Metazoa > Chordata > Actinopteri > Centrarchiformes > Percichthyidae > Maccullochella > Maccullochella peelii. The sequence goes on along the minus strand of LKNJ01003030.1, from coordinate 8,956 downwards.
TCCAGAAATGCAGTTCAGCTCGTAGCAATCACACAACATTTTCTTAGTGTAGAGGTCACTTCAACTCCAGCTGACTCTTCAACTCCCTTTAACTAATAAAGAAACTCGTACCTCATCTCCTCATTTCAGCTCATTTCAATGCTTCAATTCAAGTTTTGGTGCTTTCACTTCACAACTGCTTTCATTGCTTACACTTCAGCTGAAGCTCATAATGTCGAGATCACAAAGGAACGTTTTCGAGATCAAGACAAAACAAAACGTGTGACACCTGTGATTTGTTTTTAGTGAAGTGAAAACGTAATGGCAATTCAGCCTGATTATTGGGCTGATAGTTTCATGGACTGAAGTGGGATATAAAACTGTCCACTCGGTGAAGAATACTCCTTTAACAAACCTGTTTGATGTGTAAGATCTCAAACCCTGATGAATTATGCCACCACTCCTTAACAAGTAACTACATGTTGCAGGACAGTCTGATTTATAAAAGCGTGAATGGAGCATCTGATGTGATCTGATCTGTTTTTACTCCATTTCTTGTTGTTGTACCTGTTTTATATCTTTGATGGCGGCCTCGGCCTTGTCCCGGTTTCGGCAGGCCAGGATCACTCTGGCTCCCTTCCTGGCCAGGTGCAGAGCCGTGGCTTTACCGATGCCGGTGTTCCCTCCTACAGCAAGAAAACACAAACTGTCATCAACAATATAACATCATACTCATCTTTTTTTATTCATGCTAGTGGCACGGCTGAATGTTGGTCTGTAGGTCAGTTGGTCCACCAATTTGGTCCAGACTGAAATATGTATAACAGCTATTCGCTGCATTACCATGAAATGTGGTTCATTGTTCATGTTCCCCTCAGGATGAACTGTAATAACTCTGGTGATCCTCTGACTTTTCCTCTAGCGCCACCATCAGGTCAACATGTTAATGTGTCCAACACTTTAGTTTATAACCAAACACCTGCAGAACTGACGACATTCCGATCAGCCTCAGCTGCACTCTGTGTTTACTAACTAGCTAATGTTAGCATGCTGATGTTAGCATGCTAACACACAAAACTAAGATGGTGAACATCATACCTGCTGAACATCTGCCTTCTGATGTTAGCATTTAGCTCAAAGCAGCATTGTGCCTAAGTACAACCGCACAGAGCTGCTAGCATGGCTGCAGACTCTGACTGGTTAAATTCTACCTGATAGATTTTTTTGCACCAATAATAATCCAGTACAGGTAAATATTGACTTGTTTTCTGCAAGTTACTAGAAAATGATAAAATATCACTTTGTTTTAAGAAAAGGATTGGAGATGCCATATAATATATAATATAACATCAGTTATCATTAATCGTAGGTGTATCATCTATTTATCCTTACATGCTCCCAGATATCTCAAGTCTAATGTCTGGAGAAAAAGCTATACACATTTACATTAGTTAATAATACATTGGTACAGTTTAGAGAGAAATGTATAAAATAAAGAAAAGAAAATAGAAAATGATCATTAAATGTCCTGATTAGGGCTGAAACTATTGATTCCTGTCGGTATCAAGTGAACTACTATTTCTTCAATTAATCATTTAGTCTGTAAAATGTCAGAAAATAGTGACATGGTTGCGTCTTTAAATATCTTGTTTTGTCAGTTAACAATGATATAAAACAGAAAATCTGAGACATTGAAGAAGCTGGAACGTGACAATTATTGGTGTTTTTGCTTAATAAGTAACACGATTAATCAATTACAGAAGTTGTTGTTTCATTTTCTGTCTATCGACTAATTGTTTCAGCTCGTGTCCTCATTAATGTCCGTTTATCTATTCTGACATTTAAACGATTAATGCTTTTTTGTTATTCCATTTAGAAATAATTTGTTGTGTCATTTCAAAATGTACTTTCAGCATCTATCAGTCACAGACATATTAATAAATCTTATTGTTAATATATATTCTTACAGACACACTCCCTGACTTTGTTGTTGTTTTGTTATTGGGCAGTGTACTTATTATTATATGATCATTTAAAAACTTGTTTAACTGTAATGAAGCAGTGATAACCCCGCCCCCTCCACAGATAGACAGTCTCACCTGTGATGATGACGGTCTTTCCGGCAATCGCTGCATTTCCTTTACATTTGGACTTTTTGAAGAGAGTCTGTGTGAGGAAGATGTACCCCCCCAGAACCACACCGGCCAGCAGCAGCAGGTGAAACATGGTTTATTACAGCTGTCTGATCCACCTGAGAATCACTGACTGACTCTGGAGCTGAGCGCTGTCATTTATATACCTGGTGGGTCTCACCTGTTAGACCAGTTCTACCTGCCTGAGGCCGGCAGGCGAGTCACAGCTCAAGCAGGTCCGACCGGTTCTGCTGGCAGTCCTCATCGATCAGCAGTGAGGTTTAACTGAAACTCCTTCTGCTGTTTGACCTTTTACCCACTGATTTACCCTGAACCCCAGGGAGAGGCTGAATCTGAACTTCCTGTCAAAACCTTCAAAATAAACCCTCTGTTGGCAAATGTTGTATGTTTTCATGTTTATTAATGTAGGAAAAAGAGAAAAAAGTTCGACAATACAAATCAAACAAACAAAACCAATGTTATAAAGTGTTTTACACAAAACAAATAATGAAAACAAAGATAAAGGAATAAAATCACAAGACATGAGATAATAAACTTTATTCTGTAGACTTGTAAATTTAAAAAGTATTTTTCACTTTACCCCTTGTTGTTGTTTTGTTGACATTGGCTTTACTTCCTCGTTGCTTGGGGTCCCAATGTCATATGTGTCAAAATAATTAGAATTGCAAAGTCAAACAATTTATTTTTAACATGTAGAAAAGTATTGAACACTTCCCTTTGATACAAACTGAGCCTGCACATTTGATGACAGTGACAAAATACAGAAATGAGCAGAAAGCACCACATTTACAACAAAATAAGAAAATATTTAACGTTATATATGTTAAATGGGTTGTGAATAAACACATCATTCACAGACAACGAGATGTGCAGTTTGTTATCCTGCAGAGTGATGGTGTTTGGGGTCAGTTAGCAGTCGAACTTCCTGTTAGACCTCTTTGATGAACAAACCTTTATAAAACTCCAATAACAAAATCCAATTAAACAATAAACAACCTCATAACATTAGGAAAAGTCATGAAGTGTGAAGGTAATAAAACAGTGTTTAGTAAAGTAAACTGAACATTAGGATTAAGTTTCATATATACTGATGATCACTGTGTAGTTTTAGGACAGACCGCAGAAGGTCTCGCTGAGCTCCCACAGCTTCTTGGCCGCGGCGTCATCTCTCGCCTTCGCCTCGATGTTGATCAGCGGTGCACATTGGGTGAAGTAGTGGCCGCTGAGGTGCTCGATGCCTGGCTCCAGGGCACAGTGGAGCGTGGTCTGAGCCCCGGACTCAGCATCCGTGAAGAAAAGGAATATGATGGGTGTAAATAAGAGCCTCCACCAGAAACCGGAGTAACGACCGATCTCCGTCTTTATGGCTCCTGGATAGAGAAGGAAAAATAAACAAAAAGGTGAACAGACAATACATTTAATTAACATGTATGGAAGCTCAATTCTGTCAGAAGAAAAAGATTAAATGTAACAAATGACAAAAATAAAAATACACAAAATTGTGATTCACTAAAACAAAATATTAGAGACATTAAGTTAAAATTGTATTTATTTATTTACGTAATATTTATTGGCTTACTATGATTTTGATTTAAAGGTAGCTCTTAAAAGTTTTTTATCAGTTTTTTCCTTTTCCTGGCAGAAATGAGCTTCCATAAGAAGGACACTGTAGATGACATAAAGCTCCACGCAAACATAAGATTTGTAAAATCCTCAGCAGTGATGTTAAATGACCCAGGCTGTTGTCTACTGACCAGGATGGAGGCTGTAGCAGGTGACGTCGGTGCCTTGCAGCCTCTTGTTGAGCTCGTAGGTGAAGAGGATGTTGCACAGTTTGCTGTGGCAGTATTTCTGGAACAGCTGATAGTCGCTGCTGCCCAAACTCAACTCTCTGTGAGTTGTCAGACAGTTGAAATCCACCTTCCCCATCTCGTACCCTTTGGAGGCCACGGTCACCACGCGGCTCGGCCTGCTCGCCTTCAGCCGGTCCAGGAGCAACACCGTCAACAGGAAGTGACCCAGGTGATTGACGCCAAAGATCATCTCGAAGCCGTCCTCCGTCTTTCCATCGTTCAACAGACCTGAAGACAGAAACACCAGGAACAATAAACTTACACTTGAACGGTCAGTTATTCTGTCGCGTCTTTACTTCCATACTTTTTGAGTATACATGAACACTAGTTAGCGAGCAAGCAAATAAGTCTAAACGGGTAGCTAAAGGTAAAATTATTGCAACATCCAGCGTCTGCCATGCAAGGAGAACTGACCTAAATATTGACAGTTCAATGGTGCTAAAACATTGTAACAATACATAGTTTTACATAATCAATAGAGTTAAATGATATCCAGTTTTAAAGGCTGACCAGCGTTGTTGATGAGCAGATCCAGCCTGGACTCGGACCGGAGGAAGTTTTCAGCAAAGGAGCGAACAGACTGCAGACTGGCCAGGTTGAGCTGCATGAAGATCGCCTGGCTGTTCCCCGTCTCCTGATCACAAGTATAACAAGGAGAGAAAACACTGAACACTTGCAGGACAGTGTCCTGCATTCTCTGCTCTATTCAGTCACTAGATATTTATATGGATAGAAATAGAAATGTATTGTGTTTCTCATCTTTTTTTTAAAAACAAATGTCCTTAACCTTAAGAAATATTTCCCCAGCACCTACATTGATATTTTTGCTTATTTTTATGTAATTTATTGGATTATCTTAAAATGCTTCATATCCCCAAAATCTGTACAACCTGAGCTACAAGGTTTTGTAAGTCAATAAACCATAATGACTGATACGATTATTGAAACTGTGTCATAAATTAAAACAGCACCACCGCGTGTTGTCACCACGTGTCGCACCGCACTGCACGTAGCGACACGAGCATACAACATGATGACACAAAAGACGTCAGCCTTAGCTTTCAGCTGCAAAAAAAATGAATGCTTTAGCTATTATGGTTTTTATTTCAGATCAATTTAAACAGGATTTTGCAAACAACGACCTCCCATGGCCAGTTCGGGTCCCTGTGGTTAAACTAAGGCTGATATAGAGAAATGGGCAGATTGAATTAACACATATAACTGCGTATCATTAGCATAACAATGAACATGAGCCCCATGTTTGTGAATATTATCCCCTTTGGGTAACATATGTATATATACAGAAGAGAAGAGGACCTAGGATGTAGCCCTGAGGTACACCAGACAATACAATTTCTGGAGAAAAAGTGTTTTTACTGAGTGATGATCATAACTGAACTGAAGTGTAAACAAATGGGGTATATTCCTGGTAAATCTGTGCTGTGACCTCCACAGTCAGACACTGTTTTTTGTTTTTTTACCTGGATGATTTCCTGGATGGCGGCCTCAGCTCGCTGTCTGTCCCTGCAGGCCAGGATCACCCTCGCCCCCCTCCTGGCCAGGTCCATCGCTGTGGTCTTACCGATGCCGGTGTTTGCTCCTGGAGATGAAGGACAGAATCACGGACAGGATTTTTTTAATTAGCCGTGCTAGCAGCACTGCTCAGTCGGTCTACCAGTTTGGTCCAGACTGAAATACACTATATGGACAAAAGTATTGGGCCACTCCTCTTAATCATTGAATTCAGGTGTTTCATTCAGTCCCATTGCCATAGGTGCATAAAATCAAGCACCTAGCCATGCAGTCTGCCTTAACAGACATTTGTGAAAGAATGGGTCGTTCTAAAGAGCTCACTGAATTCGAACGTGGTACTCTAATAGGATGCCACTGTTGCAACAAGTCAGTTCGTGAAATTTCTTCTCTCCTAGATATCCCACCATCAACTGTAAGTGGTATTATTGCAAAGTGGAAACGTTTAGGAACCACAGCAACTCAGCCACGAAGTGGCAGACCACGTAAAGTTACAGAGCGGGGTCGCCGAGTGCTGAGGCGCATAGTGCGNACGATAGACCTTCTGGACAAGGTGTTGCTTCCAGACACGTAATGGTTTTGAAAAGCCACAAGGAACTCCAGCCACCCATATAGGAAACACAACTCCCTCAGTTGCTCAGGCAGATCAAAATGTGGAAACGCTTCACGAATTTGCGTGTCATCCTTTCGCAGGGGCCATGCTAATCTTCTCTGTATCGATTCCAATTTATCATATGTGCTGCCTGAGCAAGCGCACTAGCCCTAGCTCGCTGGCTAACTTTTATACCTCTACTGGCCAAACGACCCCTTTAGGACAGTGCTGGTTAGAGGGCTGCGATCCCTCGTGGGCAGAACCCCTGGCTAGGGGGCTGCGATCCCTCGTAGGCAGCACCCTCAAGCATCACAAGTGCANGCGATGAGGAGAAAGGCCTCATCCCTGGCTCTTGTTGACATCAAACAACGCTGCCAGCAAGAACTTAGGTCACAACACAGCAAGCTCTGATTCACGCTGACACTGAAAAGGGGGCGGTGCCAAACGTCTCGGGTCCCCAACTTAATCATCCCCTCCCATGACACGTCCAAGGACGACTGGGAACCTCTCAGGCAAAGTCTCTGCAGAATCAGAAACACTGTAGAAGGCATTTCATGCCTCGGCAATGTCAGGGACTATTAACGCAGAGTTTTCTTGCCTTTCGTGTCACTACGATAGACCTTCTGGACAAGGTGTTGCTTCCAGACACGTAATGGTTTTGAAAAGCCACAAGGAACTCCAGCCACCCATATAGGAAACACAACTCCCTCAGTTGCTCAGGCAGATCAAAATGTGGAAACGCTTCACGAATTTGCGTGTCATCCTTTCGCAGGGGCCATGCTAATCTTCTCTGTATCGATTCCAATTTATCATATGTGCTGCCTGAGCAAGCACACTAGCCCTAGCTCGCTGGCTAACTTTTATACCTCTACTGGCCAAACGACCCCTTTAGGACAGTGCTGGCTAGAGGGCTGCGATCCCTCGTGGGCAGAACCGCTGGCTAGGGGGCTGCGATCCCTCGTAGGCAGCACCCTCAAGCATCACAAGTGCACGCAATGAGGAGAAAGGCCTCATCCCTGGCTCTTGTTGACATCAAACAACGCTGCCAGCAAGAACTTAGGTCACAACACAGCAAGCTCTGATTCACGCTGACACTGAAAAGGGGGCGGTGCCAAACGTCTCGGGTCCCCAACTTAATCATCCCCTCCCATGACACGTCCAAGGACGACTGGGAACCTCTCAGGCAAAGTCTCTGCAGAATCAGAAACACTGTAGAAGGCATTTCATGCCTCGGCAATGTCAGGGACTATTAACGCAGAGTTTTCTTGCCTTTCGTGTCACTACGATAGACCTTCTGGACAAGGTGTTGCTTCCAGACACGTAATGGTTTTGAAAAGCCACAAGGAACTCCAGCCACCCATATAGGAAACACAACTCCCTCAGTTGCTCAGGCAGATCAAAATGTGGAAACGCTTCACGAATTTGCGTGTCATCCTTTCGCAGGGGCCATGCTAATCTTCTCTGTATCGATTCCAATTTATCATATGTGCTGCCTGAGCAAGCACACTAGCCCTAGCTCGCTGGCTAACTTTTATACCTCTACTGGCCAAACGACCCCTTTAGGACAGTGCTGGCTAGAGGGCTGCGATCCCTCGTGGGCAGAACCCCTGGCTAGGGGGCTGCGATCCCTCGTAGGCAGCACCCTCAAGCATCACAAGTGCANAGACTGGGAAGCTGCTATGTTGACCCTAACAACGGATGATGTGAGACGGTCCCTTAAAAGAGTCAACCCCCGTAAAGCTCCAGGGCCGGATGGCATCCCAGGCCGGGCTCTCAGAGCGTGCGCCGACCAACTGGCAGAGATGTTCACCATCATCTTTAACCTCTCCCTGAGTCAGTCCGTGGTCCCCACCTCCTTCAAAGCATCCACCATTGTTCCAGTACCCAAGAAGTCAGTGGCCTCCTGCTTAAACGACTACCGCCCTGTTGCACTAACATCACTCATCATGAAGTGCTTCGAGCGGCTAGTCAAAACCCTCACCTGCTCCTTCCTTCCAGACACCCTGGACCCTCTACAGTTTGCATACAGACCAAACAGGTCCACAGATGACGCCATCGCCTTGACGACACACACTGCTCTCTCCCACCTGGAAAAGAGGAATACATATGTGAGGTGTTCAGCCAGCTCTCTCTCTCTATATCAGAATACCTCTCTCGCCCAGTTACTGGCTCAGGTGGCGGAGGTGGAGAGTTTGTCCAATCAGGTTCTCCAGGTTGCTGGGCCTGAAGAAGGACCAGATTATGATCAGATTTCCCCAGTGGGGGCAGGGCACTGTATGCCTCCCTCACATTAGCATACAGGAGGTCTATTGTCCTGTTCTTCCTGGTGGGGCAATTCACAAACTGATAAAAGTCAGAGAGGGTAGAGTCTAGTGTTGCATGACTGAAGTCTCCAGAAATGACAATGAAGGCCTCAGGGTGTTGTGTTTGTAGCCTCGCGATAGAAATAGATAGAAGAGATAAACAGAGGGAAAGAGACTCGGCTCCACTCTGCTGTGTCCCGTCACTGCGCTGCAGTAGCGCGACCGGCCGCAAATCTGAAAACTGTTTTCAAAATCAATTTTTGATCCTATTTTTATGGAAAATGAGGAACGCTTCACGAATTTGCGTGTCATCCTTGCGCAGGGGCCATGCTAATCTTCTCTGTATCGTTCCAATTTTAGTATATGTGCTACCGGAGTAACACAACAAGACCCTGTCCCTGAGGGCTATATATAGGGGTCTGTCCCGGCACAACCCTGTATTATGGTGCGAGCTCACACAGAGGCTGTAAGGGAGGAAACTGCCTCTAAATGGCTTTAATCTAGACAGAGCACAACAGTATGCAGAGGTCTGGGTGCTGTGCTCTG
>LKNJ01003029.1:0-50684 GCA_002120245.1 Maccullochella peelii | reverse complement strand
GGTATTAATGTTAATACAAATAAAACTAATAGCAATATGGTAGTAGTAATACTAATAATAAGTCCAAAAACAACAATCACAGCAGTGGCTGCCGAGCAGCAACACGGGGGCAGCGGATAGCCCGCATCACAGATCCAGGCTCCGCAACCACAGATCCAGACCCCGCAGCTCTGCAACCACAGATCACGACTCCGCAGCTCCGCAACCACAGAAAACATCCTTTTACTAAAGACATGCAAAGTTTTACAAAAGTTTCCATACTGCAGCCAACTTCCATTTTATACATTTTAAAACATCTTTAGTTGAAGTAAGTAAAATAAAGCAGACAAAACAGACACCCTTAATCTTTAGTGACCAACAGGAGCTGTTAGTTCTCCTATTGAAAGTTTTTAAAGATACAGATAGCAGAGCGGTGGCAATAAGGGCCCGTCAACAGCCTTTTTGAGAGACGAGTGTAAGCCCTCTGGGCCTGTTATCTGTTAACACATTCACATGCACCTGAACCACAACATTCGCAACAAGAGACATTCCTCTGACGTATCACATACAGTATGACACATGTGTAGTTCAAAGTTCAAATGCACAACAATGTTTTACTATGAGATCTAACAAGAGGCTTTTGATTTAAACTTTTAGATCAAACAAAATGACATGTTTATTATTTTAAGTGGACATCATCCTCCATGATACTTTCAACAGTATGTGCTATCTAAGAATGGTTCAATAGGTGGAAACACCTGCCAATTCTGTCAGATGAGCATTCCTCTATAATATAACAGAGCGTACTTAAAGGGATAGTTCAACATTTTGGGAAATAAGCATATTCGCTTACTTATTGAGCATTAGATTAGCAGATCAATACCACTCTCATATCTGTCCGTTAAATATGAAGCTATAGCCTGGAGGTGGTTAGCTTAGCTTAGCAGAAAGACTGGAAACAGGTGGAAACCTCTAGCCTCCATCCAAAGGTAAAAAAAAAAAAATCAACCTAATAGCTCCTCTAAAGCTCACTAATTAACACGTTATATTTAATCAGTACAATAACTGAAGTGGTGCTGGTAGGCTGATTTTGCCAGCTGTTTCCCCCAGTTTTCAGTCTTTATGCTAAGCTAACAAGCTGCTGGTGGAAGATATGAGAGCATTATCAATCTTCTCATCTAACTCTTGGCAAGAAAGTGCGTGCATCCCAAAAAGTCAAGCTATTCCTTTAAACACAAACAAGAGAGCTTTGTGTGAAATATGCAGAATGTTTTAACACCACACTCATTATTGTAGACCCAGTTAGTGATGATGGGATTATGGAATATTGCTGGTTCTGATTCAGTTGCATCTTTAATTTCCATTTGGAGTCTTGTTTTTCTGTACTAACCTCTAACTCTGTATGCTTTCCTCCCTCGTCCTCCTTCCCCTCCCCCTTACAGATGGTCTGTGGCGAGTGCCTTTTAGTTTATCTAAAGCGCATCAAATCCAAGTCCTCTTTCGGCAGCTACACTGCCTGTGTTTACAAAGCCGTCGGTACCTTCCTCTTTGGTGCTGTGATAAGCCAGTCTCTGACCGACATAGCCAAGTATTCTATTGGCCGGCTCAGGCCGCACTTCCTGGATGTGTGCAAACCTGATTGGAGACTCATCAACTGTTCATCAGGGGCTTACATTGAAGACTTCACCTGCACTGGAGACACGACGGCGGCCAACGAGGGCAGGTAGGGTTGTTTCTTTTATAGCATTCAGAAGTGGAAGGATGAATGTTGAGTTGCAACGATTAATCAATTAGTGGATCGACAGAAAAGGAATCAGCAACTATCTTGATAAACCATTAATTGTTAGTCATATTTTTTAAGCAAAAAAATTCCAAATGCTTGCTGCTTCCAGCTTCTCAAATCTGAGGATTTGATGCTTTTCTTTGTCATATATGATTGTTAACTGAACATTTTGGGGGTTTTGGACTGTTTGTAGAATAAAACAAGCTATCAAAATAGATCACTTTAGGCTGTGGGAAATTTTAACAGCATTTTTCACTATTTTCTGACGTTTTATAGACAAAACAATTAACTGATTAATTGATAAAATAATCGGCAGATTAATTAATGATATAATAATCATTAGCTGCAGCCCTAGATGAAAGAATGAATAAATTGGTTCATGATTTCAGATGTTTTGCTGTTGAAATTAGCTCCTCATTTAAATTCGTAGCACTCTAGGTTCTTGTTTTGTTGCTCAACAGATTATCTGACAGAAAAAGCCCTAAACTTCTGTGCTCTCCATTGTTTTGCAACATGCTCATGGTGTAAGTATGAAGAGCAAAGGTTAAATGTGTCACTAAACAACCTATGAATGATTATGTACGTCATAATAGTGATAAAACTATTCTGCTGTACCTCTGTGAAGCTGTGCAACATTTAGTTTCTAGTCAATATCGGCACACAGATGACATCATGCAAGATGCAGTCAGGACCATTTACAGCACACGAGACCAGAGGTACGAATATTGAGTAAGAGCGGGAATGTAAAGATTGTTTTGATTTAGATCTGTATCCCTTATCAGCTCAGAGCAGAAGGAAGTGTAGTGGGAGGAGAGGATATCCACTTCTCATTCTGGTGAAGGCACGACCATGGGGACCAGCTGTAATTATAGAAGCAGAGGCCTAAATAGTGACATCAGCTGTGCCGATTGTATCAGTGTTCAGGGGTTTATTATAAGCTATGAGCAACTTTCGACTCTATTCTCTTCTGTTCTGCTTTACTTAAAGGTAAAGTAGGTTATTCTGCCCATAGGTTAGAATGTTAGAACAGACAGTTTTTCCTGAGCTGCAGCCTTTCAGTCTAAGAGCTGAGTGGAAATGTGCCCACCCGAGTCCTCCAGGTTATCTCAGTACATTTACCAGGGTGTGGTGCACGATCGTTGATGTTTCCTGGAGCCCTATTACTACTCTGCAGTCTTTTTTTTAATTGTAGCATAATGAGACAAATAATTATCAGCAGGCCAAAGGAAGGATCATGTGATTCGAGGCAGATATCCGGGGCTTTTAAGATTAATGTCAGGAGACATTATATTACCAGCTCCCATCTGTGTGTATGGGATGGCCTGCTGGTCACTAATAGAGCTACAAAAGTGCAGCAGGAGAGGATAAAGAAGGTCAGGGTAGCCTGCACAGGATCATTTTACTGTAATATGATTCCTCCTTGGCTTAGTTTAACTGCTCTATGAGAGAGGAGGCCCGCTGTCAGAGCTGTATGTGTGTTTGTTTGCATTTAGGAGGCAAAGATGCTCTAAGTACTCATAGGTTGAATGTGTAATGAAAAATATTACCCCTCACATGGTCTGACCAACCTGCAGTTTTAATGTGATGCCACACACGTCTACATTACTATTGCAGTTGCCAGTTGGGTTTTGTTACCAAGGTGTGTTTGATCAGCCTGGATTGTCCACCAACAAACACTGTTGGTGCCGAAATGTTTAGTTGATGAATCGATTAACTTAAATGACTTAAACCATCATAAAAACTTATCAGTCACAAATCCCAAACATACACTGAGTTCAGCTTCTCAAATTTGAGGATTTTCTGCTTTAGTATGTTTTCATATCGTAAATTAAATATCTTTAGGTAATCGACTGTTGGTTAGAGAAAACAAGCAAGCAGAAAACATTGCCATGCTAGCAGCATGAAGCTCAATGCCAACATGCTGACCAAGTTCACCATCTCAGTTTTGTTAGCATGTTAACGTTTGCTAATTAGCACTTAACGCAAAGTACAGCTGAGGCTGATGTAAATATCATTACTTCTGCAGGTATTTGGTCATAAACCAAAGTATTGGACAGATTCAATTTTTGACCTGATCAATCCATCTGGTATATGTTGAGATATTTCACCAGATAAGTGAAAACTTTGACCTGTTGGTGACGCTAGATGGAAAGTTAAATCATCACCAAAGTTATTACATTTCATCCTCTCGGGACCATGAACGTTTGTACCAAATTTCGTGGCAATCCATCCAATAGTTGACATGGGATGTAATAGTTGTTATAGATATTTGAGTCTGGACTTAAGTGGTGGATCGATGGACCAACTGACAGACCAACGTTGTTATTTCCAAAGCCTAAAAAATACTCTAAACGGATGGCGACAGAGACTTTGTCTGTGTGTACAGTGGTACAGCAGGTACATACTGTTGTACATACTGTTGTATAACCAGGCCCGAATCATCAAGTTACAGAACCCTGGGCACAAATGTTTGATGGGCCCCTAGCCAACTTGGTTTGGTGGTCATCTTTTCTTTCTTTAATAAATCCAACATAGCATACAGGGCATATACAGAATAGTTCTAATTCATTATGGAGAGCACTGTACCTTATTGGAAAATGAAAAGTAACCATTACAAAAGACTTGACTAAAAGCCTTAAAGTATCTGATATTAAATGGAATATAAAGCAGCCAGAGCTTTTTTGCTTTTTCATAATAATACTATGCTTAATGTGTGTTGTTCTCTCTCTCGCTCTCTCATACACACACACACACACACACACACACACACACACACTCCTCCTTTCCTCTACTCTCTTCCTCTCTCCTGTTCTGGTTATAAAAAAAAAAAAGGACGCAAACGGCATAGGTCAACCAAATTCTTACCCAATCTGCCACGATGATTAGACATTTTAAAGTTTAGCCAATTATTTAAACACACCAACAACCAATCATACAAAACCAAACCATTAATGCACTATTCCATAATTTCCATTCCATATATGGGCCAAACAGTCACCAATGCTCCTTATCCCATATGGGCAGACACACAACACAACACAACATAGCACTATTAGATGCCAGCTACAGGCTCAATATGCAATGCAGCAACAGAAAACAAATAGACCAGTAGAATACTGCACCTTACATTTAGAAAGACTTCTTCCGGGCTTTCCTACTGGCAAAATCAGTCACAACGTCATCAAAGTCCAAGTTCCTGACAAGCCCAGATTTGATGGTCATCAGTAACAACGCACTGAGGCGCTGTTGTGTTTGCGTTGTTCTGAGTTTATTTTTACTCTTGCCATCTGTGAAAATGATCTTTCGCCTTCGCAGTTTGTCACCGGCAGAGTAAAAAAAAATACGTAGGGCTATAAACAGCTATCGCTCGATCGATAAGGACACTGCGAGCTTCTTCATTAATTTTCCCCCATAACGCCGGGTCAGGTGCCTCATAAATCCACTGCCGCGATTGTGAGCTGCTGCTGCAAGCGCTAACGGTAGCCTCTGGATTAGTTTGCATGTCATCTTGCTGAACATTTTCCTCAACGACGTTAATGTTAACGTTTTCATCCCGATTTTGTTTAACGAAAAATGTGTCAATTGAAGGCACACTTCTTAATAGTGACTCTTCCCTCTCCTCTTTTTCTCGTTTTGTCTTTCGTTTGCTGCACACACTTCTGCTCGTTTCCGCCATTTTCGAATTACTGTAGCCTGGCTACCTAATGGCAAGATTAGGCGGCATAGGGAGCGGGGTCAAAAGTCACACGGACTACTACTACTGCTGTATTATTTTACCAATTATATCATTCTGTTTAGGTAAAAAAAAATATTAACGTGTTTTTGATTGGTTATATATAGCGTCATGACCCGAAATTTAATTTTTAAAAACAATTTGTAAAAAAAATAAAAATAAAAAAATAATTGTGTGCTGGCTTGGGCCCCCATGTGTACGTGGACCCTTGGGCCTGTGCCCAGAATGCCCATTGGATGGTCCGGCCTTGTGTGTAACTTTGCAAAGTAAAACCCCAGAACAAGTCATCAATCCATACTTGAGGTTGAAGTCCATTCTGGTGCTTAACCTGCAAAGTTATCCAGATAACTCAGCAGCAGCAGGTCATTGGTCCACACTGCTGTCCAAACTCTGAAATACACATCTCATGTTCTTCTACACTGTGAAGCCCCCCCCACCCTTTGAGTGCCAGAGGGGAACGACACACCAAATAAGCAGGTATACAGGAATATTACAGTGTGTGTGTTGTTGTTGTTGTGTGTATCCATGGCTGTTGCTGTAGACGTGCTCCAGACAACAGTATACAAACACAGCACTGTTATTATAAACAAGAAGTTTAGTTACTAAGGGGGGGGGGGTCACTTCTCCAAAATGCAACAAACACACTTACCTGAACATCGACGCCACCATAAATCCCAAAGAAAGGTGTGCCAGGATGGATGTGATGACGTATTAATCCAACAATCTCTCTGTGTCTTCTAATTTGTTTCTTATTGTGTGTGCTGATCCATGCTTTTGTCTTTCTGTTGCAGGCTATCCTTCTACTCCGGTCACTCCTCTTTTTCCATGTACTGCATGCTGTTTCTGGCTGTAAGTACCTAAACCAGTTGCACATGATCTTCAACCATGTGGATCAGTATTTACTGATTCATTGCGTTCAGGTTGCAGAACAGAATATTCTGGACATTAATGCGAGTTCTTGAACACTTATCAAATTATTTTAAACTGTAAATACATTTTTAAAAATAAATTGTTGTCATGTTAATTGGCATATCAAGCTTCTGAGCAAAAAGACGGTGATATTGATCACTCCAAGGAATTCTTTGACATTTTGGGAAATATGCTTATTTGCTTTCTTACTGAGAGACCGGTGAGAAGGTTTATACCACTGTCATGTCCGTCTGTTAAATATAAAGCTACGGCCAGCAGCTGGTTAGCTTAGCTTAGCATAAAGATTGGAAACGGGGGAAACAGCTAGCCTGGCTCTGTCCAAAGTTAATCCTTACAAAAATCGAAATGTAAAAATGTCAGTTTGGGGTGTTATGGGAGTTATGTCCTGGACTATTTCTTGGCCGAGTGCAGTGACCACCCCATAACTTGTTGTTTTTACATGTCTGTCTGGTAAATATGAAGCTACAGCCAGCAGTCAGTTTGCGTAGCATAAAGATTGACAACAGGTGAATTGTCACTTTGGTTTTTGTACGGGAAAAACAAACAAGATATATAACGTGTTAAGCTTTGGAGGTGCTGGTAAGCAGATCTTGTAACTGTTGGACAGAATCAGGCTAGCTGTTTACCTGTTTCCAGTTTTTGTGCTAAGCTAACAGTCTCTTGACTGTAACCTTTCATTTAATAGACAGATATGAGAGCGGGATCAATCTTCTCTTCTAACTCTCCGGGAAGAGCGAGTAAGTGTATATCCCAAAATATAAGAATACAGCTAGTTGCATATTAGCTTAGCATAAAGACTGGAAACCCGGGGAAACAGCTAGCCTGGCTCTGTCCGAAGATAACAAAATATACTTACAAACACCTCTAAAGCTCACTAATTAACACGTTATATCTCGTTTTCTCATATTTTGTTGTTACCTTCAGACAGAGCCAAGCTAGCTGTTTCTCCTGCAGTCTTTATGCTATGCTAAGCTAAGTTAAGCTAACAGTCTCTTGGCTGTGGCTTCATATTGACAGACAGACATGACATTTTTTCTATGATGTTGAACTATTCCTTTGAACTGCAGCATCTTTGAGTAACCTCTGTTTTTTCAGAGCTTACTTTACTGCCCAGTCCTGATAAGCTTGCTGCTGATTCATTCAACACCCGCAGATATAAATAGACACAGGGAAAAAGACCTGGCACCAACATAAAGCTCTCTCCCAATGAATGGAGTGAAAGTTCAAGTATGAGAAACAGCAGCTGAGATTTAAACATTTACCTACAGACCCTGGAGTGCTTTTCTTTTCTCTCACCACCAATTAAAGGACGGCCTTTGCATCAGAAACATGGATGTGAATGAAGCAACTAAGCTTGTTTGTCCTTGAATGAAACAATACATTTGTTTTTAATACAAACAAACTTAAGTTGTTTGGTTTATGCCACAATGGAACATGACGTTCAGATTCCTGCGTGATAACTCATCCTGCTCCAGAGGTGGTGTGATATTTTATGATCAGATTAGATAATGGATTCTGTGGCAGAGAACAAACAGTCTATGTTGTATTGATTACTTTAATCAGTGAACTTGATTATTTCAAGGTCAGTTTGACAAAGTGAAATGTCATTTTTTCTCACATTTAAAAGACAGGAGGAAGTAAATAGAGCTGATAACTTGGGGACATAAAAAAGTTTGTTTAATTCAGGAACATTTTCCTGCGTGATAGATTTGTCTCTAGTGTGGTACTGGAGTGGAAATGGAAACGTCATCTGCAATTCACTGCAGCTCATTTTCCTGCCACTCCTGCTCATACAATGTGACTCTAAACATAGCTGCTGCTCTACTGTTTATTTTAAAAGAATGCCCTGCGTGTTCCTCAGCTCTACCTGCAGGCTCGACTCCAGGCTGAATGGGCAAGGCTGCTCAGACCCACAGTCCAGTTTTTCCTGATTGCTGCCACAGTGTTCACAGGATTGTCAAGGGTGTCAGATTATAAACATCACTGGAGCGATGTGTTGACTGGACTCCTGCAGGGAGCCCTCATGGCTATCCTGGTGGTAAGTGATGTGTCTTAATCTTGCTTTGCATTTAAAGGAGTAGTTGAACATTTTTGGAAATACACTAATTTGCTTTCTTTTAAAAAAATTATTTTTGAGGGAATGCCAAGAGTTAAGATGAGAAGATTGATAACCCTCTCATATCTATCAGTTAAATATGAAATTACAACCAGCAAATGCTTTGCATAGCATGGATACTAGAATCAGCGGGATTAGAGTTTCAAGACAAATACTCAATCTCTCATGTGAAATAACCACAACTGTTCAACAAACGTTGGCACAGTTATGTGTCCATGTAGGACCTCATCGCTCATAAAAAGAAGCTGATTGAAAAAATGTTTTAAAAAGGGCCTACCAGCACCTCTAAAGTACAATGATTAACACACTGTATCTTGCTTGTTTAATCTGTACAAACACTGAAATTTAAAAACAACCATTTGTGGTTTTACAGGGGCTTCATATGCTTGAAACGAGTTATTTAGTGAGAATTAGATGTGCTGGTAGTCAGATTCCTTTACCTTTGGTCAGAGCCAGGCTAGCTGCTTCGCTGTTTTCAGTCTTTAGGCTAAGCTAACCATCTCCTGGATGTAGCTTCATATTTAACGGACAAACCTGAGTGGTCTTTTTATCTAAGCAGGAAGCCTGTTTCCAAAAATGTCAAACTACTGCTCGAAAGTTGTTACTGATTCATCGCACGTTTTTAGCACAGATGCAAATAATTAAGCATCATTCCCACCTATGCCTTTTTTTTTTTGTTTTTTTTAAATTCTCTGCCTCTATCGTGCAGGTCTTCTTCGTGTCTGACTTTTTCAAGCCACACGTAGATTCCCATAAAGAGGTGGACATCCCACACACAACCCTGCAGGAGACCCCAACAAATGGAAACCACTTTGAGAGTCCCAACTAAGCTAAGCGAGAGATGGAGGATGACACCTCTGCTCTGTCCTAAACGCACACCCCAGGATCCCAGCTCTCTAGCCTTTCATCTCACGCAAATTCTCTTCCGACACCCATGCATAGATTTACAGTGTACTTGATTCTTACTTCAAGGAAGAAAGTGGATGACTGTGCATCAACCTGAAGAAACTTTTGGAAGCTACACCTCAGGCCTGTTTAGATTTTAAGACTTTATTATTTGAGGTAATTTGATTGCGTAACTTGTCCACCAATTCTCCATCTGGAATGAAAGTGTTGAGAGTACCTATCCAAGCCTTGTAGATGTAGGATTAGGGGCTAGAGATTCTATAAGGAGAGGAACCATTTAGCACGTATCTACTGAGCCGGTGGGGTGCAGGCACCCAACTAAAGGGTCTGACCACTGCTGAGAGAGAGAGAGTGAGAGAGAGAGAGAGAGGGTCGGAAACCTCTGAATGTAACCTTGCTTTGTGCTTTTCCTGACCTGGAGTCAGTCTGCTCAAGGATCTGATTTAGGGTCCGTTTTTAGGTCGACTCCAGCACCAAGAGACACGACTGAGTTTCATAACTATGCTGCCTTAAGTCCAGTGTTAATTAAAGGGCTAATTATATGAGGAATGTTTGCTTCTCAAGGCTAGAACGTGCTGGAGCCTAAAGCTGATCCTAGACCAGAGGGCGACGCCGCTTTACATTTGGAGCTGCTGACTCCAGGCCACTGCCACTGCCGTCTTATTCTCCAACTGTCTAACCTAATGTAGTCGAGGAGGAAGCTTGAAATCATGTGTTTGGTTAGAGAGTTGAAGAGTAGACGGTCAGTTTGAGTCCCGTGTTGCCTTTGCTGGACTGCTACTGCTGCTATCACAGCTTCCCTGTGTATCTAAGAACTAATATAAACATCAAGTGAACAGACAATGTACTTTTGTACCATCTGTATGTAAAAACAAATCACCATACAGACCTTTATTGAAAAAAATGTTATACATATGTACAAATGTCTAAAAGAAGAAAAAAAGGAAAAATAAAGCCATTTTACTTATTAACATGAACACAAATGAAACATAAGTTTGATATATTATGTCATGAGCCGTTAATGTAAAATTAAAGCATGACTTGTGTTGTTTACTTTCTCAGCCAGATATATCAAAATGACTTGTCCTATTATGCACCACTTTGCTCATGTAAGCAAAAATAATAAAAGCATGAATGTTCAATGTATTCTGGCCACACAGATGGATTCACCCAAATGAAAACTATTAATACATGTCACGCATTCATTTATATAATGCAATTCTCACCATGCATAACGCGACTCGACGTTACAAAGTTCAGGTAAGTTGATCTGAAAGACAAATGGATTATTTTTCCAACTGAAAGCCAAATTAACTAACGATTTGGGAATAAACAGCACGCTATTTGACCCTAGTGTGTCCAAAAAAAAAAAGACAATGGAGGGCTGATAGATCCAGAGGTTAATCAGAACTAAAGGTGAAAAACAGCATTTATCTCCAGTAGCCCAACTGCCCATCATGTTGGAAAGCTTTATGGTCATTATAGGTAGAGACTGGCAGCAAATACAATGTCTCTCTTGATCTTCGTTATGCCTGCAGAGTCAGAAATTAAGAGGAAATTAATCATTTAACATCTATATTTATAACTTTCACAAATCAGAAGCTTCATTTCAAACAGAGACATTTGTTTCAGTAGCGTTTTATCCAGTAAGTAAAGAATTTATTATAATACATTTTGCAGTTACTGGTATAAACAGTCCTTTTTCAAACTAACAATTCATTTTCATTATCGATTAATTTAAAAATTATATTTATTGAGTAATCATTTGGATATAAAAAGGTCAGGAAATGTCTAAAAATGTCTGTCACAACATCCCAGGTGTCCAAGAGTCTAAGTTGATGTCCAACAAACAGCCCAAAACCCAAAGATACTCAGTTAAGTATCACAGATGACCAAAAAAAAACCCCATCTAATATTCACATGTGAGAGGCTGGAAGCAGTACATATATGGTATTTTGCATAAGACAAATGGCTTTAACAATCAGGCAATTCATTTCCTGTCGAATGAGCTCCAGTAGCACTCTGATATTTCTTACCTTCAGCAAACTTGTTCTCCAGCTCAGTGTTGCCTATGGCCTTGGCTGCTGAACACATTTGTCTCAGTACCTCTTCCAGACGGCGCATGCAGCGGATGATGCTCCCTGCACACGACAGACACAAATATACAGTGTCTAGTGTGTGAGAATCTATTTTTTATTTTACTGCTATAATCTAGCATTAATTCAAACTGAATGTTTGATGGCAGAATAAGGACATCTTGGAGGAATGTCCCAAGTTTTTGGCCTTGGATCAGACTCTGTATCCTCAGTAGAACGTAAGATCACTGCTCATTTTTTAAACTTGACAAACACTCCCTCACAGGTCCATAATTTCCTAATATTTTCCAAGAAGTATGTAATTTTGTACTAATGTTGAGGAACAGAGAGACGGTGTTTAAGTGGTACACTTCTAATTACCTGTGATTGACTTGAGAGTCCTTTAAGTCAGTGCAATTTGTTGATGGGCAAGCACACAATTTAACATATGGAGAGTTTTGTTTCCAATAATAAATAAAAACAAATCAAAGATGATTCACTGAAATATTTACTTTGTTTTAAAATGGATAATTTCTTTCAAGAAAATTCTAATTTTCCTGACACCCTCTTCTAGATAACTTGCCAGAGAATTATTAGGAAATTACAGACCTGTGAAATAAAGCGTTAGTTTACAACTGCCATCAATTCTCTCTCCTTCACCAACACATCTCATACTCCCTCAAGTTTCTCAACTCTGCATTACTTCCTTATTACGATGACGTCTAATATTTTACAGCTGAGGTCATTGTTGGGGAGAATTTGAACTGGGTTCAAACCAAACCACATATAATAAATCAATCTGTGAGCCTCTCACAGCCTCCAAGTGACTGCAGGGATTTTTAAAGGCCATGTTGTACCTCGGCAGTGGTGGAAGAATTATTCAGATCTTTTACTTATGTAAAGGTACATTAGTATTTTCAGCAAAATGTACTTCAAGTATCAAAAGTAAAAGTACTCTTTCTGCAGAAAAATGGCCCCTTACATTGTTAGATTGTTAATACTAATGCGTCAATGTGTAAACAGCATTTACTGTTGTAGCCCTGCTAAATACTGTTATTAAAGGCTTGCCGTACATTTTCAGCCAGATAATGGCATTTTTATGAAAACCTTTATGATCTAATAAGCCGATAATACAAGGTGATAAATTAAAATCACTGGTCAGGTACTTAAGGAATGTTTAACACCTGTATTTTAACTTCATGTCATGTATGTTGGATATTAATCTGAATGATGCACCTTCAAAGACGTCGGTCATCTTGCAGATTTGAGCAAACGTGGCGCCATTGGCCCAGGCATACACCACATCCATCAGGTGGGGTTTAAACTGGTTTAGATACGTCTCCTCATCCACCTCCAGCTTGGCATCTGCTGAAACCTTGGCTATGCGCTTCGCACACTCCTGAACAAAACAAAAACAACAGCATTCACATTTCCACCAAATTCAAACTTTTAACAATCAGAAACAAATCTGGGATTGTTTTATTGTCGTCTCACCTGCATTTGTCTCAAGGGAGCTGCTAGTTGTTCAGTCAGTTTTGGCATCTCACTGGCCTGGAGGGCAAAATGACATTAATATTGTGATAGCAAACCTCAGACATTTGTCTTGTAGTCTATATTGCAAATTCCAGGCAAAATAGGTTGCTATTTAAACCCACTGTAGGCATGTTTGAGAAGAAACGGATCTACTTTCCCCGCAGCAAAACAGAATCCCTCTGCCTTCTCTTTCATCAGGTGGGTTTATTTAACATTCAACACTAAAATTAAAAACTATTCATTTTATTACTTCAAAATAATTGTTAGTCACTGAATACCTACAGCAGATTTAATTTTCAGCTGAATGAGTCTCGAGTTTCCTCTCAAAATGTCATACTCAGCTCTTAAAGGAAAAGTTCTTACTCGCTTTCTTGCCAAGAATGGGTTGGGAAGATTGATATATTATCTGCACAATATGAATCTACAGCCAGCAGCCGGTTAGTTTAGCTTAGCACAAAGACTGGAATCAGAGGGAAAAAGCTTGTCTAGCTCTATCTAAAGGGGTTATGCGCTGGACTGTTTCTTGGCTAGCTGTTTCCCCGTTTCCAGTCTTTATGCTAAGCTAAGCTAATGGGCTGCTGGCTGTAGCTTAACATTGAACGGACAGATGTGGGAGTGGTATCGATCTTCTCATCTAACTCTCGGCAAGAAAGTGATAAACCGCATTTGTCTCAAATGTTTAATGTTGCCAAATACAAGCACACTACCTAAATAAAACACAGTTTATAATTATCTAAATTATTATCTAAAACAGTAAATATCTGATTCACAAAAAAAGTAAATAAGACTATGAATCTGACCATGGAATCAGTATCAACTTTTGGCACTTAACTGTTTTTGAGAGCCCTGCCTGTCACAGGGTTGGGGGATCATTAAAGTCCAGGTTGGGGGTGACAGGACGACTCCTTCATGCACTGGTTAATATTGTCGAATCGTCGATTGAACCTGGGTTACTTACTTTAAAGTAGCTAAATTTACTTTAAATCCTTATTGGAGCACTTTAATGTCAGAATACGCCAATGGTTTAGAAAACAAACACAAGTAGGATGGTTTGCTGTTGTCCCAAGCTAAACTAGCAGCAAGTGCTCTTTATTGACTAGCGACAGCTGCACACACACACACACACAGTGGTTCTGTAGTGGTACGCAAACATGACAGCTGCTTGTCGTTGCTCCCTCTCTGACAGAGCATTTGAGTGAGACACAAAAGAGAGACAACGAGAGCGGGAGCCAAGATTGAGTTCAGACAGAAATTTGTTCTGTTGTTCTGAGGACGGAGGTGATGTAGAGCCAAAGAAAAGGTTTGTTAAACCATCTGATGCTGGATTGCCTCAATAAGAGAACAGGCTTCATTAGGCAAGACAACCTCAGGTTTCTGTTTTTGTTACAGTGCAGGGGAAGAAGCCAAAAATGCGATTGTGGAGCTTGAATGTGTGGGAATGGGGAATGGGGAATCAGCTGTTTATCTCAGTGTTTGGGAAAGGCTTAAATATCTGTATATCTAAGAATTAGAGCAATTATGTGTTTGTGTGCATTTGTTCGTACATTCTCCTGGAAGACGAAGCAGGACAGCAGGGCGGTGGCTTGTTCAACTGTCAGGTCATTGAAGAGGCCGTTGAAAATCATCTCCGTCAGCAGGAGCTCGTCGCCACTGGAAAGATCCACGCACAGAGTGAATTATTACATGATATTTCATTACTTTATCAAACAGGATCTGATACATCTTTTATTTACTAAAACTGTGTGTAACTAACTGCAGAAATTTGGCATTGGCGTTAGAGAGAGAACAAGTGTGAGCAGATGTTACATTTCCCTAAACCACAATACATTTCACCAAACCTCTGCTACATGAAATCAGTTTTACTTTCCTAAATCTCCATTATTAAATCCTGATGTTTCGTTGATTAGCTTATCCACACGGCAGTTTCACATTCAGAATGGTGGTACGTTAATGGTATCTTTTTTTTTTTTTTTTTTACCAAAGCCTGTGTCATAAACAAGTTCAGACCAACACTTTGAGATTTAATAATCTCAATATTCACACAGACCACCTTCTGCTGACAATGATTAACCAAAACAGCCACTTGCCACCACAGTAATGACAGTGTACAAATAAATCAGCTGCTGAATTTGTATATAAACTGGCTTAAAAAGGTTTACTCATCTTGTCAGAAACCACACTTTATCAAAAAAAAAAAAAAAACAAGTTCAGCAGCTCTATTCTACCTGTATTTACACAAATTGTATACTGGGTGTGGGCTCAGTCCTTCCCTACCTGCTAATTTCACAGGCAACCCGCCCTTTCATCTCAATGACATCGGAGGGACTGGCGAAGCCAAGGCGTCGCAGAACTCTCTTCCTGCACTTCAGCTTGTCCATCTGCAGGACAGTCCGAGCTTTCTTCAGCTCTCGCTTAGCCGTCCGAACGTCTGCTGCGATCTAAAAAATACACACGTGTTGTTATACCATGCAAGCTTTACCAAATGTAAACTTGGAGGAGGCTCTTCAAGGGTTTCCAGAAAATACTTTAGAATTATTAAATGCACTGTGATAACAGCAAGCTGTTTTGTGCATGAGATAATGTGAAACACTACATTAACTGTCATGGTGATGGAGTGGAATATTTCTGCCAATAGATGTCCATCTGCCTGCTTATCTGTCCTCAGTGATGTCCATTTTCTACTTGAACCTTTACCCCTCATCGTTACAACACACCTCAGAGCCAAAGAAGCAACAGATGCCCAAGAGATTTCACCAGCATGGTTTATTTCTCAAAAAATTTGTGGCTGCATGTGAGATAGTGAAGAAATCTATCAAACATGCACATAAAGGCTGGAAAGTTTAGACTTTCTGATGCTGAAAAAGCATCACCACAAGTATCAAAATGAATACCGCTTTTGCTCCATGGTATCAAATGAGATTCAACTCAACAGCCATGATGTGGTGAGTGTGAGATGTGATGAGTTGAGACAGGGCTACCTGCTTTGCTAAACAAATTAAGTAGGTGTGGTACCAGTACTGGAAAGGCCAAAGCGGAGGCCAGCTGCAGAAATGAGACTGAGAATTTAACTGCCAATCAAACAAAGTAATCCAGTTTACACTGTACTGTATCCCCCATCATTTCACAACACATACAAGACCACAGATGGATGTAAATGTTTATGCAAATTGTCAAACACAGTCTGGTTGTGCTGTGTTATGAACAGGACATTAAAATACCTTGTAAAAATCGTATCTGGATTAGGTGTAGAAATGTACATATTAACAGTTCTGGCATTATATTCCCTATTTTTCCTACACTTCCTGAAGTGTTGGCAATAAATTATTATGGGACTAAGTACTTCATGTTCTAATGTTGAATGTATACACTTCATGTAAAACTGTTCTGTGTTTTAACAGGAAGTGTAGCAACTTTTATTTTACAAATGTATGTGTTGTATTTCCACTAGCTTTACGTCTTTTTGTTCTGGACTAAACTAAAATATCTCAATAACTATTTGATGAATTGCCATGACATTTTGTACAGGCGTTCATGATGCCCCGAGGATAAATCCTAGTGACTTTGGTGATCCCTTGACTTTTTCCTCTAGCGCCTCAACAAGGTTGACATTTGTGGTTTTGAGTGAAATGTCTCAACAATTATTGGATGGATTGCCAGGAAATTTGGTGCAGAATTCATGTCCCCCTCAGGATGAATTGTAATGTCTTTGGTAATCACTTGTTATCTAGTGCCATCAACAGGTCAAAATTTGTCCAATACTTTGGTTTATGACCAAATACCTGCAAACCTACTGACATTCCCTTCCTTCTCATTGGACTTTGTGTTTAATGCTAATTAGCATATGTTAGCATGCTAACACACTAAACTAAGATGGTGAACATGGTAAACATTATAATGTAGCATTGTCAACAGGTACCCACGCTAGCATTAGCATATAGCTCGAAGCAGGACAACTTCACAAAGCCCCTAGCATGGCTGTAGACTCTTAATTGAAAACTGAATGTATCGATAGTTTTACGTTTTAGAGCTAATGCGTGAGTAGCAGGGCTGCTGTAAAGCTTGCACTGCTAGAGTGCACTGTTGAGACCATGTGGGTTTTTGTTTCAACATTTTTCTGAAAGAACGTATTTTGGTTATTCATTTAGTTTATGATAATTTTATTTATCTTTATTATATTAGTGTGCATTATGCCCTCTTTTTGTTCAGGACTGTTCCTGGAAGAAACAGAGAATTTATGCGAGAGAGACCCTGTGAATGTTTTTTATCTGTACAATTGCAGGGGAGTTGTGCTGCTGCCTTGTAATAAAATGCTGAAAGACAGGAAGTTTGTCTGTTATACAGAACAACGCAGAGTTAGACCCACTACACAGATGTCTGGTAAAAATAAATAAAAATCCCCCTCGCTTGATGTGGTCTGACAGGAGGTTTTCCGTTAACTGACCTATAACTGAGGGGGGGGGCCCTGTAGGAATAAAGTCCTTGCTTTCTTCCTGTGTTTGTCCGTATGAGTATATATGGCCAAAACCAACCTGTCTGGCAGGAAAAGACAATGGAAAGTCACAGAATGTAATCTAACAAAAAGATAGCCAACGTAGATAAAAAGATAAAAGAAATTAATATTTCAATAGTAACAACTGTGACCTATAGTTAAATAGTGGACTTTCAGTAAGGTTTGACACTTATCAGGGTTTTCTATGGCTGACATTTAACTCTCCCACATACTGAAAGACAGAACAGTTTCTCACCAGAGCTTTCTTCTCACAGAGAGAATAGACAGACTCCAAGTTGGGGTCACTGTGCAGGGGGTGGGAGTACATGCGGTGCTCGAAGGCCTCCACTTTCTGAATAACTTTCTTCAGTGCAGGGTCTTTGATGCCCATGTCATCTATGGGGTCGAGCAGAGGAACGCCATCGGGGAAACGTTTCTGCACCTCCTGCAGACAAAATGTTTGGAGGGAAAGAAAAGAAAGAGCAACGATTTAGACTAATGACTTCTGGTGAGTTCTCAGTCCCTTTGTTTAAAGATGGCTGCATTTTGTACCTGTATAGACTTGAGCATGAGCTGTCTGTTGTCAAAGGGCCTCAGGTCTTTGGGGATGTAAAGGCGAACTGAGCTGATGGAAGTCAGGAGATGGAGCATCACTGGGACCACCTGGACAAAAACAAAAAAAGATTACAGTTACAGTCACACTGGCTACAGAGACATGTAGTCATTGTGTATGTATGTAATATGCTGTTCAGTGTGTTTTTGTGTTTGTTGCACCCACCTGCATCTCTCCAGTCTCCCCTGGAGCAGCAGGTTTAGCAGCCTCCGTCGCAGCATCTTTTACACTGTCCTTACTACAGTGGACCAAAACCTCCACCACATAGAGCGGCTCTGAGTCTGTGCTGGTCTAAATGGGGAAAAGCACATTAGTCAGAGCCATATGTAAATGTATTTGCATGAATGTGACACCGTGACACAAACTTACTTTCACGTTAGACTTCTTGCAAAAGTTCACAACAACTCCCCAACCAAAGTCAGCGTCGTCATTTTTTACCTGAACGATCAAAACAAAGAGCCGTTAAATGACATGTGAAAAGCCATAATTATTGTCGTCAAACTATACGTGTGTGAAGCTCTACCTTGACAAGTCGCCCAGGCTGCAAGAAGGGCAAGCAGTATTTGGGTTTGTGGATGAACTCTTGTATCTCTTTACCCAGTTTGGCCAGCTGTTGTCTGATTTTAAAGTACGTGACCACGCCCTCTTCACTGGGAATCTCAATGGCGTGGTACTGCTCCTCATACTTCTTAATTTCTGCAAAGAAAACAAATCAGTGCTACAACTACAACTAGGCCACAACAGGACAGGCCATGTAGTTTTATTTCAGCATCTTCCATGGAAAAACATTTCTTGAAGGACTTCTACACATCGACCTCTTGACATGGAAAATTAATAATGAAAGATATCTTATTTGTGCAATCAGTGTCAACTTGCAGTCATGTAAAAACTGTGCTTGTTTCAGTCTTTAGCATATTTCATCATCACATAATAGTTTGCCATTTCTAAATTCTGCAAATTACAGCCTCCAGGAAGCCTTTTGCCACTGCACAAATCAGAGATCTGAAATCCATGCTAATAAAGTATGCAGATGTCCCTGTATTAGTGGAGTCTAGAGTAGAGTTTCTCTCCTTGCTCACTCAGCCTGGAATGTGCTGTAGTAAATATGGAAAAATGCTTACTCTCCACAACACCAGGCAAAGCCCTATAGTGTTGGAACTGGTAGAAAGACTTCTCCAGCATGTACTCCGGGTTGATCTCCTCCACACGTAGCAGGTTGAGCACCATGTTGTAGGTCAGGTGGAAGGCACTGTTCAAAGGGTCTGCAGAGCCCTGCACAGCACAATGAAAGCAAACCAGAATAAAAATATACGTACAAATAAATGCTTTAATTATAATAACATCACAGCTGTGATTAATTATGTGTTTTGATAATGTTTCCGAAATTAAACACTGAAGAGGATTTTGCAGTCACAACCTCTGAAACTCCAGAACCACAGATATGTGTTAGACAGATTTCTCCAAGACACCCTGGTAGTTAAGAACTGTGACAGCGCCAAAAAACAGTCTTACATTAGCAGAACCTCACTCAAAAGCTATGCAGCTACATATTTATAGCAGCGCAGCTATAAATGTGTCAAATCAAAGACAAAAGACCAAGAGCTCCTGGCTTCCCTGTGACTGTGTGTTGTTAAGTTCTGACGGAGCACCAAATGGCCTGATGATCCATAGAGAGAACAGCTTAAGAGTCACTTCTAACAATTTCCATTCAATAGTTCAAACTAATTCTCAAAAGGACAGCAGGGAATATGTTTCATTGATGGGAAAGTGGGACTATTATTGTAGCAGAAGAGCGTGTAGACAGCACTGAAGCGGTCTGCAAAGACGTGATCGATGACTAGCGGTTGCATTCAGAAAAATAACTGAACTTGTGCGTAAAAAAGGCACTGTAGGTAGCAGCCATAGTCACAGTACCTTGAGCAGCTGTTTGCCCACAGCTGGACTCATCTTCTCGTCCACCATGAAAATGACAATTCCTCTGTCGTCCATTCCTCTCCTTCCAGCTCGCCCAGACATCTGGATGTATTCACCTGATGTAATCTGGATCATGTGAAAACACACAAGACATTAAGAGGAAAGATAATCGTTAGTGAATGCTTCTCTATACCTGTGATGTATTTTGTTGATGTGACAAAGACTGAAAAAAGAAATAGCCTATTATAATACTGAGAAAAGAGGTTAAAAATATAAAAAGGCAGGGAGAGAAGCATTGTGATAATGTACTAATGCATATTTGAGTATCTGCATTAGTAACAGAGATTTAGATAATGAAACTGTCTTGTGAGGAAGACAGTTCACCAGTTTTCCACAAACCTCTATTCTCTGTGTTGCACGTGGCTCTGATTAAACCCCACATACATCTACTGGTCCTTGAGCAATAAAAATGCTTAAAAAAGGCAGAGAAGATTATTTCTGTGATGAAATGATCTGATGCCATGAGTTCAGTCCTTGATTTGAAACACAGTGTGTTTCAGGAATGAGAGTTGTGTGCATTTAAATGTGTGAGTGCCTGCGTGGAGCTTTGGCATCATCACATGCACCAGATGTTCCTGATGAACCTCTTGGAGGGCCGTTTCCTTCTCTCTCACATTCTCTTCAAGCCTTTGTGTGTGTCTGTGTGTGAGCTGGAAATCCATGTGTATGAAGTAAAGATGAAGGGTGCTTCTAAGTGACGGCAGCTCCACACACTGCCCCCAGCTCTTATAAACAATACGTGGCTGTTTATGTGGCGATGCAAGCTGCAGGACTTGAAGAACTTATAAAGGCCTCAGAGCAACACACTGTGTGACAACTCCACACTGCACACAGGCCAGAGCTGTTGTTTTAAAGAGATAGCACAGTTTATGAGGAGCTTTACTATTTTACTGGCTACTCATTGAAGGTACAGTAACAGGGAGATTAGCCTCGCTTAGCGCTCTTACTGGATGTTTACGGGCAAAGTAGCAGCTCCCCTTCTTTCTTTTCCAAAGATGGATGCCTAGTTTACATAAACTACACTTCTTGGGCTCATCTTCCTGCTTATGTGTGCCCACAGCTATGGAAATTGCAATTCCACAACATAATGTACTTGTTAGAAATTCGCATGTAATGTAGGATGTGGGGGGAAAAAATCCAATACATTTACTGAAAGAATTTCCTCTTGACAAGACAACTTTATTGACTTGTTATGTGACAATAACTGTGTGTGTGTTACTCTTACAAAGCGGTGATTCTTCCCATCAAACTTGCGTGCGCTGGTGAAGAGCACAGTGCGAGCCGGCATGTTGATGCCCATGGCGAATGTCTCTGTAGCAAACAGGGCCTGGGATGAGAATAAAAAGTGAGCATTAAGACGATCTCATCTCTTCATATTCATGACAATGTCATTTTCGTCTAGCTTTAAATGGTACCCTGTAGAGTTTTATTGTAAACAAATTAATGTCTGCATTTAGTGTTTCTTACCAGAAGGCACTGTGTGCATCCTTGAGGCCTAATAAACTTACTGAATGTGTTTTGTTTCTCATAAAGTCCAAAAAAAGATAGTGCTCAGTTAGTGAATATTGTGATGGTTTTAACAAACTCTACTCTTAAAGAAAAAGGAAATCTTCAAAACATGTGTAAAAGAGCAAACATCAGGCACTCACACATAGTTACAAACCTCTGAGGACTCTGAGGGTTACATGTTTTGTAACAAATAATGGATTTTTATCAAAACCCGACATGCTCCTCTATGCGCAAGTTCCTGAAGATTCCAGTTTTATAGTATTTTGAATGATGCATTATTTACATCCATGTTTGCTTGCTAGCAGTCTTCTTCACTACCTTTTGCTGGCACACTTTTCTATGTTTCTTGGCATGAATGCTGATCAGTGGAATAGCCTGAAATTGGCAGCAGGACACAGCTCCCCAAAACAGTGCACAGCACTACTAGAGGCCAAAAACTTCTCAGGGAACCTTTAATTATTTTTGTATATACATGCTGAAGCTGCCTGGATTGTACCAATTCCAGTTTTGTGCATCAATTCTCCACATCACTATTTGCTAAACTTTTGTACATTTTCATTTATCCTGCATGTACACAATGTTTAAATTCAAGCATACTAAACCTAATTCGGTGATAATGTAGGGTGAATATTCCTTAAACCCCATTTACAAATCAAGTAATTGCAGTAACTTGGCTGAGAGGGCTGGATCTTATTTGTTTAAGTGTGTTTTGCCGAGCATCTTGATGCAGAGACAGCCGTACCTTGAGCAGGCCTTCAGAGAAAAGAATCTCTATGGTCTCTTTCAGAATGGGCAGTAGACCTCCATGGTGGATTCCTATGCCCCTCTTCAACAGTGGCAGCACGTGCTCCACCTGAGGAACACCAAGAGCATTTATAGGCAGATTAGTGTTTGTAGCATTTGTCTATAAGAGTTTTAGTGACAGTACAAATTCAACAGTTCATTCATATGATTACAGTCATCAGTACAAGAGAGACAGAGAGTGGAAAATCAAATTTGTAGTGGAAAAGTGTGATGTACGGTTGGCTTTGCCATTGCTCGTGCCGTAGCGGTTGTTACCCACTAACAACTATTACCTCAACACGGCTGGTTTTCATAAAGTGACTCAACACAGCAGAGTAGAATAACAGGACCACAGTGTTTGAGCCCATGTTGACATTATGTGTGAAGCTATTTACATTTAGGCAGTTTAACTGTCTTCTCTGAGCAGAAAATGACTCTGAAGGAGCTGAGGCCATTTTTCTGAGCTTTTACAAGGTAGCAGGTTCAAGAAGTGAGAACAACGTGGATGGTTACAAAAACATCAAATGAGTTGTGAGGAAACAGAGTGAGAAAGAGCAGTCCTCTTCACCTGAGGGAGTTTCTTGTCTTCGTCTGAAAGACAGTCCACTGCGTTGTTGAACACTTCCTCCACCAGACGTTTCTCGTCATCTGGAACAATCAAATGGTGCATTTCTTAACAAGCTCTTCTCATAGCTATTCAGAAAAGACTCCAAATATCAGCACATAGCCATCTCCTACATTCCGAACCTGTGTGTCTCAAACATGCATGCACACACACTTTTGGGTCATTTTAAAATGTTGTTTTAAAAATAATTTCTTTTGGCATGTGAAATTATGCCAAGAATTGCTTGCAGCAAAAGTTTAACCACCCAGGGACTGAGCAAGCAAATGATGTTGCTGCATTTGCTTCAAGTCTGTGTTAACTCTAGATTTTATCCGATTTCGCAGCCATATGTTTCAACAAAACAGTTTCTCTAATATATGTTATTTTCCAATCTCTGGCAAACAGTTGGCTGCTGCCACATGTTTAACAATCGCTTTATTATTGTAATCAGTTGTATATGAATGCACTGAGGGTGCCAGCACCACCAGCATCTTATTACTGTGCAAATCACATTACATTGTTTGCTGTGGATGGCTGTCCATTAAAGTCCATGTGGAAACTTAGACACAGGTCTTTCTTTATTCATGAGACAATTCTGGGAAACCTTCCTTTTTAAGTGTTAGTCAGAAACTTGAACTCCCACAATGTCTGATTGCCCAGTATTTATTTTTAATGCCAAATTACTTCAGTGTCAATGGGACTTATTTTCATGGTTTAACAACAAAGCAATACCACAGACAAAACACACACAAAGGCCAATGTGAAAAGTGAGGTCAGCCCAAGCTACGTCCATGGCTCCAGCAAAACAGCCAGGACATCCACACACAGAGCAGGGTTATAATAGATGTTTAAAGCTGGGTTTTGGACAGAAACCCTGCATTCAGGGCACAAAATTAGCACCATCCAAATGCTGGTAAAATATGCAAATGGCTGGTAGATTTGCTCCACTCACCCGCCAAAATAATAATGTTAATCTATTGAGTGGCTGCCAAAATTTAAACATTCACTAGGCATTTGGCCGGCAGACAAACAAGTTAATTTCAAGTCAACAAATCATTAGGAATCATCCCGTGGACCCTGAATATCCAAACCAGATTGACATGGACAGACTTCCTCAACCTCAGGCTCTGCCATTAGTGACAAAACCAAACTACAATGCTTCTATACATACAGAAGCATACATACGTATACAATCCGGGTATATGTCCACCTGTCAGTCTTTGAACGAACCGACCAAAACTCCTATAACGTTGCAGGTCTGCACTCGGTCAGTTGGTTGGTGTTTCGGCACCAGCCGGTCCCCTGACTCCAACACAGGTCTGCCATTTCCACTAACACTGCCCAGAAACTATGTGTCACAGCACGCAGCAGGAAGGGGGGGGGACTATGTCTGTCTTTAGTGTTAAAAAAAAAAAAACTGACTGAGGAAAAGATATGGATGGAAGGAAGAAAGAAAGCACAAAGTAGACGAGAGAAAATTGGGGGTGAAGAGTAGCTGGTTGCGCTTGAGAGAAACCAGGAGAGCTACGTGGCTTGCCCCCCTCATTATAACCCACCTACACACACAAACAGAGGAACTCCATAACACCAACAACCTGCCTACATACACACTGGGTTAAACAATCTTGCTTCTCAACTGCTTGCTACAGAGAATTGGTCCCTGTGAGTGGATGAGTTTCCAAATGACAGACAACAGAAAACAACTTTTTTTTTTTTTATTGCAAATGGTTAGGTTTGTACCAAGTATGATTTCAGCAAGATCACATTTTATCATGAAAGCTTCATCATTCTTTAAACTAGTAAACATGTCAATGGAATAATTTCACTCTTAACGAATCAGATTTTATTTCAACATTGTTCCTGTGAAAAAGTGAAATTATCTGACTGTTGTTACTGGACACCATCTGCCTCATTTTCTAAGAAAGTCACTTCAGTCAATTCAAGAAAAATTCTCAAAACATGAAACTGTTGCAATGAGAAATTATCTTTGGCAGAGTTTT
Organism: Maccullochella peelii; assembly: GCA_002120245.1. Lineage (NCBI taxonomy): Eukaryota > Metazoa > Chordata > Actinopteri > Centrarchiformes > Percichthyidae > Maccullochella > Maccullochella peelii. The sequence continues at coordinate 25,657 of LKNJ01003029.1, read as the reverse complement.
TCCATTTTTTTTGCAATATTGATGAAAAAATTGGCAGAAGAAAGGCCTTCAGTGTTGGAAGAGCTCAGCAGTAAAACAAACCTCCTCATTTATAAGAATGTCACAATGCAGGGAAAACAAACCGAGATGAGGGAGGAAAATGTTTTCCAAGTAAGACATGTTTTATTTCACTGAAAAAGCCTGAAGCAGGTGGATACGAGCCAACCTCAATCTATTGCTGGATTATCTCCCATCCTGCAGAGCTTTGTCCTCATGAAGCAACTTCACTTATCCACTGGACCGAACAGCAGGACCAGCTGTGGTGAGCAGTTTCGCTTGCCTAATTTCAATTCACTCCCAACTCACAGTAATTTGTCACAAATATGTATTTGTTTTGGCATTTCAATGTGCAAAGACAATCTGCTCTCCATCCAACCAACCACAAACATGATCATTGTTCAATAGTGTGACTTTAAACCTGATAACTGACAAACGCGTGACATAAATACAGCCCACAATAAAATAGTTTCATTTAGCTATAAGGAGGTACATTATGTCAAGATGACATTTGATCATTTACTTCTGGCTGAATAAACAGCAAGGATTTTTAATTGCTGGCATAACAGATGTGCCAGAATGGAAAATGGGCTGCAACTAATGGTTACTGATTCATTTCCTGATCCTTTTTTCCATTAGTCAATTAATAATTCGGTCTATACAATCTTAGAAAATAGTGAAAAATACCAATTATAATTTCCAACAGCTTGTGTGACGCCATCAAATGTCTTATTTTGTTCATCCAATATCCAAAGATATTGAGTTTATTATCATGTATGTCAAAGAAAAGCATCAAATTCTCACATTTGAGAAGCGGTAACCAGCAGATGTTTGGCATTTTAGCTTAAAAAAAACTATTAAAAGGATTATTCGATTATTAAATAGTTACCGATTGACTTTCTGCTGATCTACTAATCAATTAATGGACTTATTGGTGCAGCGTTAGAAAATATCATTAGATTATGAAATGTACAATAAGTGGGCTCTGAATCAAAGTTGTCAACACAACTCTGCATTGTCAAATCTAGAAAATATTTCAACATTACCACCGTCAAATCATCGGAATTTATGCTTTTTAGACAGGAAAATCTCTGATCGACTTTATGCTGAATCTGCTTGACACACAATTTCACCTCAATCGGCTTAGCTAAAAAAAAAAAAAAAGAGGAAATGGACAAGTCAAAGACATAACCTGCCATTGATCTAGTGGTTTAAAGGTCTGACGTGAAGCTTGCTCTATGCACACATTTCACAAAACCACCAGAACTATTGTACATACCAACTCAAACTGAACAAGTGCTTACAGGAGTATTAAAAATACACGTACCTCTGTTAAAGTCCAGTTTGGCTACCTGCAGAGCGTAGGCCTCACACTCTTTCTTGCTGAAGCTGAAAATGATGACAGGCTGGAAGTTCCTCTCCATGATCATCTTCACTATCTTGAACACACTCGATGGACCTGAGGAAATCATATATGCGAGTACATGAATTCTGATGGAAATTATTTGAGACATTTACACCATTAACCTCGAAAACTGACACACACACACACACACACACACACACACACACCTTTAGTGCCTCCTTTCCGTCCTCTCGGGTCCCACTTGCCCCCTCCGCTGCCCCCAGAATCCCCTGCGTCTCTCAGCACCTGCATAGCTGTGTTGAAATTGTCCTCTCGGAAGTCTCCCTGAAGAAAAGAAAAACACATGCAGATATTATATATCATGTATATCAATCTAAAGACCGGTCCCAATGGATTCATCCAAAAGTAGGAGACAGAGAAACTGTCATGTTGAGATAATATGAGACCAGACACATCTAATCTGTCTCTAGTCTGACTTCTATAGGATTAATTAACCAACTCTCTTTCATAACTCAGACCCCAATAAGTGCAGTTTGTGTGTGTCCTTACATTCTCGTCAACAACCAGGTGGAGTCCATCGCCCCCTGCTGGGAAGATGTAGTGTTGCAGCGGAGTGGGACGGTAGTCTGTGTAAACTACATGGCATGGCTACAGGAGACATGAGACGGGAACATTAATTATGTAACAAAAAGAAATGTTATCCTGATCCTTTCATACAGTCAGATGATTGTCACCTCCTCATATTACATACAGGAGGAGGGACAAAGGAACTTAACCCCATCCCACCTGCTTATGTAGGTGGCAAATCCACTCAGCAAACTGTCTGGCATTGGGGATGGTGGCTGATAGGAACACGTAATGCACGTTGTCAGGGAGAAGAATGATGGTCTCCTCCCACACCACACCACGCTCTGAAAAACAGAAAGCAGAGGGATTTGTTGCAAAAACATGTCCGTAGTCTTATCCAAAACCTTTCTTACTTTCTTTCTGTGAGATATATGAGAGGTGATCAAGGGGGCGTAAAAGTCACAGAGATAATAGACAAGAGAATATTATAGCCTACAGTGGGTGATGTTACACTGTTGGCTGCAACAGAGCATGATATGGGACATCAACCTGCATAAAGACCCTGATGCAGCATTCTAACAACTAGAAGTTGCTGTTGTGAAATATCCCAATAAAAATTATAAAATCTAAAAAAAACTTAGTAAATCGTCATGTCATGATGATGACAATATATTGAACAGAATTTTACTTTTGCATTAAGTTTGTTTTAGTCATAAATTTTATTTGAGTTATTTTGGTATCATATTTAAAATCCAAATTCCTTATGACTTCAGGTGAAATTAGTGTTTTTTGTCCTGTGGAGAAAGACAGAATGTGAATTGTGAATTTTGTTCGTACCTAAGAGAAAATTCTATGTAGGAAAAAATTGGTGACTGATTATCTTAAATCACTCGTGCCTCCTAAGAATGAATCTGTTCATACAAGCGGTTCTTGCATGAGGCCCAAATGCTCCAAACCACACTGAGTGTGAGTTAGTCAACTGTGTGTCTGTGCTGTTTGTATTCTGTACACACCTGCATCTCTCATGTAATGGATCTCATCAAAGACGACCCATGCCACTTCCCTCATGATCTCAGAGCCTCGGTACAGCATGCTCCTCAGGATCTGGGAGAAAAGCAGTTTATCTTGTCAGACCAACCTCTCAGCGCTGCTTCTCCTCCCCAGCTGCACACTGAACCTGCAGCTTCCCAAACACCACCCTCCAGTAAAGGTGTTATTTGACAAATCTAATAATGCATCCACTCTTTCAGGCATAACTGCGTCTTACCTCTGTTGTCATGACAAGGCAGGAGGCGGTGGGGTTGATGGTGACATCCCCAGTCATCAGCCCCACATCCTGGAACTCTTCGTACATCTCTCTGTACTTCTGGTTGGAGAGGGCCTTGATGGGGCTGGTGAAGATCACTCTCTGCTTCTCTCTGAGGGCCAGTGCAATGGCATATCTACAAGAGGAGAATATAAGAGTGAGCCAGGTTAGATCACTAATCTGACATTACTATAATTTAGTAAATGCAACTGAAAGCAAGTCAGATAAATAGTTTAATCAATGCTTCAACCAAAAGATAATTATGATTGCTGTCAACCTGGACCTTTTGCTACCAAGACAACTGCATTCCTCAATTGCACTTCAGAGGTTTAAATACGTCCAGTTCTCTGGGAGCACAGCTCTCCAAAACATATATGGAACAAACTCAAATCCGAAATAGCTGTTGACCAATTTAACAAGCCCTTTTAATAAAGTCACAGTAGCTGTTTTAACTTGCATGAGCTCTGGGGTAGAAGTAACAAATTACATTTACTTCGTTGCTGTAACAAAGTTGTATTTTTGTGTATTTTTAAAAGTCAGTTCACCAGTGGATGGCATGACGTTGTTCCATAAGTGTATATGTTGACATGTTAATGCACTTTATTTTGTAGCCTAAAAAAAAAAGTCAACTTTGCTGCAATTCAAGTCCAGCAAACTCAATTTTAGCTTGCACCATTGAGTGAAAACTGATATATGCAGATGCAATAATGTGTCAATGTCATGTGCCACACAAACACAGCATGACATAAATGAAATGGCAGCAGATCCACCAATGCCGATAGTCCAGGTACTGAAAATTGCAATTGCTCAGTTATACCCACACAATAGAATCAACTACACTTAATGAAAACAAGCTATATTTGCTGTAGTTTGGGTTTAACTGCATGCTTGGGTCAGGACTGTAGTGCTCCAGACAAAGTTCAACACAACAGTAAGCAATTAATTTTGAACACAAACAATTGTCACAATAGCAAAAAAGACTAGGAAGATAAAGAAAAATTATCCTTAGTGATCATGGTGGTCACTATGACCTTGGTGGTCATGTTTATTGAAGATACTCACTCAGCACAGACAGTCTTGCCAGCAGAGGTGTGTGCAGACACAAGCACAGACTCGTTGTTGTCAATACATAAGATGGCCTCACGCTGGAACGGGTCAAGAACAAAAGGGTACTCCTGCAAGACAAGCAAGACATGTCGAAACAATCCAGGTGTAATTCTAGTTCTTGTAAACCAACTGCTACACACTGCACAATACAATCTAAATTAACTCCCCATTAAGTAATACAGTACTATTTGTTAAGGATGTAATAACATGGAAGTATTTTTCTTTTAGAAACTATGTGATGTTTCCAGTGATAGGTCTGAGAAGTTAGCTAATTGCTAAATACTTTAAAAACCAATTTCAGTGTAATTGGATAACATTCTACACTAAACAAACTAAATGAATTCCACAAGTAGAAGATTTAAAGGTGCATTATACCTTAGCTGCTTTCCCCACTCGTGCTTTCAGTGGTTTATATTCATCACTGGAAGGCAGAGCGACCTGTTAGGGAAAGAAAGAATTTTTAACAATCAAAGTTTTGATATTTAACATCAGAATTAAAGGAAAAACCTGATAACAATCAAAACACAAAATGAAGGAATATCTTTTGCAAGAATAGTGTTCATCCCTCTAGTAGAGCTCCAGAAATGTGTACAATCTATGCAAAGGCACAGTGAAGCTGTTCTGGCAGCTTGTTGTGATCAACACCTTATTGGTTTTTCCTTCTTTTTGTCATCCATCTGTAAATTTGCTTTCTTTACCTCATGTGAGCATCCTTCCACAGTGTCAACTTGTTCCACCTTCACTTGGGGCATAAATTCTGCAAGACTGAAGTAAACGAAACACACGTTATCTACACAGCAACTTTAAAATATATTCTGCAGCATCTCAAGCCAGTATTTCCCCTGAAAACACTTCAAGTGATTGGTTGAATTACATAAAGTTGAATCAACACCTCTCTGAAACTGTTTCAACAAAAACTGAACGTTATAAACTTCATGAGGGTAATATTTATTGCAGGGCTCCTGTATTAGACTGCGGTGGTGCTGAGTAGTTTAATCTGTACGTAACTTGTAAATGAAAGCTCTCAAATGTAGTGGAGTAAAGTGTTCAGTATTTCCCTCTGAAATGTAGTAAAGTAGAAGTATATGTACTCAAGCAAAGTACTTGAGTAAATGTACTTAGCATTGTTTGTGGCTACGTGTACTTAACCTGACAACTGAGAGTACATGATAAGACAAGTTATAACAGCACCTAAGCACCCTGTACCATGCACACAGTGTTAAGATGTAACTCATCTCACTTTAGGTCATTAGCAGAGACTGTCTCATGTCGAGGTTTCTTCCCAAACACCACATCCTCTCCGCCGTCACTGTCTGCCTCCCTCTTGACCCGGGGAGAAGGACCGGCATCTTTGTCAGTCCCATTTTTACCTACAACTTTCCTGTAAAAGAGAAAAACACACAGGCGAAGAACTGTAGTTAGCTGAGCCTGTCCTGATATACTTTACAGAGGAACGTTACACCAACGGTTAGCTAGCTAGTAACTTTGTGCTTCGCAGACTCTCAAAAATGGGGTTAAATATATATTTAACAAAAACAAATCCCAAAAACTATATGAGTTAACGTTTGTCAGCACAACCATGTACTTTATCTGATGTTTCATTAACGAGTTCACTAGCTAACTAGCAGGTTGACGTTAGGACTGTATCACTATCTAACACGAGCTAACATGATGCTACGTTCCGGTTAACTGGACAATCGAACCGCCTGGTTTCAAACACCAAACATTACTATGCAAAACCCCAAGAATATACCCTATGTCTGGTGCCAAAGAAGCGGGTATCTTTTTGCTTGCGGTCGTTTGCTGTTCATCGTCAAACACGCTGAACAATCCGTCTCCAAACGCGTCTGCCATGATTGTTAGGGGCACACTTCCCACAATACAACACGAGGTTGTGCTCCGCTAATACTTCCGGTACGGAAGCTGTGTTGTCCAAAAGTTAGCCAACTCGACATGAGTACGGAGAGAAATACACATTAGCGTTATATTTTGCTCTTCATTCATTCCCACCATCATTCAGGATTTTGCTGATGACTTGGCAGCACATAGCCACATAGAGGAGCCACAGACAGGCAGTGTTTTGGTGACATAATGGGTGGAAAGAAGAAGAAATCGGCGGCGCAAGCTGCTACTCCGGTGGCCCCGGCAGCAGCAGCGGGCAGGACTGGCTCAGCTGCAGCCGGGAACGGCGTGGCTGAGGAGCCGAAGAAACAACCAGCCAGCAACAAACTGGCCAAACCAGCCAAAGAGAACAAGTCAAAAGGTGGTATTACCTGGCTGGTGTCGTAGATTCAGAAACATTAAGTACCATTCAAACAGTCAGGCACCTACAATGTGACGTCGCCTTTAATACCGTTAAAGTATGGTCACTTTTCAGGCTGTAGTTGGAGGTGTTATATTGGATAGGTGTTTATACTGTTGTGTTCAACCCTGTACGCATGCAGTGACTTAATCATGCTTGCATTGTATCTGTGATATGATATATATGGGTGTGTTTACTTTCTAAACTGTTGGGCTGCAGGGCTGTGCTTATTTCACCTACAAATTGTCAACTAAATATACCAAATGTTTTCAGGTTACAGCTTCAGAAATGTCACTCTTGCCTTTATTGATTTCATATTATGACACCCTGCTGCTATGTGTTAGCATCTTGTCAGATGGGCAATTGTCAGACTAAACTGTCAGTCTCAATTACCGGGATGCATATTTATTAATTTAGAATGAAAACAGTTGATAGGTGCAGCCTAATCTGCTTGACAGCGTGTGTCAACACATCTCTGGTGAAATCTGGAAAAAAGCTTGTTTGTAATTTAAAAAATTAATAATTTCTGGCTCAGCATTAACATGTATTGCTTTTAACTGACAATTCTGTTTTTCTTCTCCTTTCTTCAGCTCCGAAGACCTACAGTCTTGCCAACACCGCCCAGGTTGACACAGGTGGAGTCTCAGACAAGTCAATTCTTAAAGTAAGTGTTTGGTTCAGTAACTAACTGTGTTCTTTATCTTTACTGTGCAGCTTGACAGAATCTCTCTCTCTCTCTCTCTCTCTCTATGCCAAGTTGCAGCTGTAACCTGTTGTTCACTAGCTTGTAACATACTAATATACTATACATACTGAAATAGTCCATTATTTATTCAGCTGCAAATCACATCCATTTTGTTAAGTGTGTATGATGTGTGTATAATGACATTTGATCCTTTAACACAGGTTGCTATCCAAGCTGACCTGGAGAAGAAGATCATCAAGCTGATCAATGACTTCAGAGAGGAGAATGGGGACAAAGGGCCCATATCAGGCAGACTTACGAACAAGAAGTTGCTGGTAAAGACAAAATCATCCCTCTGACTCTGAGATCTGTTTCCATGACCAAATGTTGTACTCAGGTTGGCGTTGTCTTGTTTTTTCTTGCAGGATCTGTACACAGCTCTGGAGAAGTTCAAATTTAAGAGAGAACACATTGAGGAAGCGATGAAGAGTAGTGTGCTGTACGGAGGGGATCTCCACTCTGCTCTTGACTGGCTCTGCCTCAACCTTAAAGATGGTAACAGAGCATCAGTAGTCACTTAAGGGTCATTGCCGTAAAGCTCTTGAGGACCCCAGACTGTCAAAACTCTGACTTTCTTGATTTATTGTCTGTGTAGATGAGCTGCCAGAAGGTTTTACCCAGCAGATGCAGGAGGAGAGTCAGAAGAGCAGGCCCAAGTTCCAGCCTCCTGCTCCGCAGAAACCTGCAGCCCCAAGCCCCAAAGCACCCAACAACACCTGCAAAGAGACCACCAAGGTTTGTGTGTCTATTTACAAGTTTGTGTGTGTGTGGGCTAGACAGATGTGTACTCTCCCATTAAATTGAACCTTATAAGTGTGGTCTTTGCCAGGCTACAGAGAAGGATGAAGCTGCAAGCATGAAAGATTGGATCTTAAGGTATGCAGAGCAGAGCAGTGATGAGGAGGATGAGGAAGAGGAAGGAGAGAAGAAGACACGCAATCCTGAACTGGACGTAAAGTTTGATCCAGTAAGTAAAATTAATGCAACTTAAACCTGAGATCTCTAATTAAAAATAAATAAAGGAATAGTTTGTCATTTTGGGAAATACGCTTATTCACTTTCACTTATGCTAAGCTAAGCTAATAGGCTGCTGACTGTAGCTTGATGTTTAACGTACCAATATGAGAGTGGTATGTATCAATCTTCTCACCTAACCCTCAGCAAGAAAGTGAATAAGCATACTTCCCAAAATATCAAATATCTGTAGCTTGAGGGCGACATGGAAAGTTACCATATTTCAGCTCCGAAATGTGTCTTTCTTCAGCTTTTGTATGACGTTAGGAAGTTGTGCTAGTGTAGTAAATGTCACTGTGTGTGTTGTTTCCTGCTGTGTAGAATGACAGGTATTTGGTCCTTACTGCTCAACTGTATGACACAAAAGAAATGGCAGCTGCTGCCAAGACAAAAGCAGACAAGGCGGGCCAGAGGATGGCACAGGACAGGATACGCATCATACAGCAAGGTGAGTGTGCTTTAACTCATGCAGATGCAGAGATTAAACAATTTCTTGTAACTCACTTTGGACTAGAACAAATATATTTTATGTTTCTAGAAATGAAGCAGCTGGAGTCCCACCCCATGTTCAATCCATCTATAAAAGTGGTAGATGTGCCTCAAAGGGAAAAGAAAATCCTTCCTGTCCGTGAGGACAAAGAGGACCTCAGCTTCAGCTTATTTGAACAAGCTGAGAAAGCCCCTCCTGCAGAGAAAGGTTAATCTCCGAAATAAATATAGTAAATATAAAACACAACATACTGTAGCTTCAAGTTGTAATGCTATGATTCAAGCCCAATATACTGTATAGCACCACTGTAATAGATGCTGTATACACATAGGTCACATCCATATCACTGACCATAGCCAAACCTGGGAGTTTGACACCTCAGCCATATGAATTGTATTTTAATATACTGTTTTATCAAACAAGGAGATACAAATTAGGGGCATTTTTAGAGCCGTCGGCGTCATTTTAAAGTGCTGTTGCAGACAGGCTTGATGACCTCTGCTTACACATTTGTTGTTAAAATGTGAGCGATTCACAGACTTTTTGCTGATAAATTTGTTCCATTTTCATTTGCAGTTGTGAAAAAGAATGAGCCGAAGGACATTCGCAATTTTGACTACACGGCTCGCAGCTGGACAGGAAAGTCTCCCAAACAGTTCCTCATCGACTGGGTCCGAAAGAACCTGCCCAAGAGTCCACCACCGGCTTTTCACAAGGTTGCTGCTGGTAGATACTGGAGATGCAAGTAAGTGTGTAGACTGGCATATACAAAGACATACATTCTGTTGGATGTAGCTCTGGAGAGATACACTAGTAAAGGGACTAGTTGAGTGCTCACACTGCAAAAATGTCAGTCATTTGTGACACATCGAATAAAGAATGAATTAACCTGCAATGGTAGACTGTAGTGCTATTTGAGATTCTTTAACTCTGTTCTTTATAGTCAGTTTATAACTAAATTTATTATTCTTTGCATCCATCAGGGTGCGTGTTCAGAGGCCAGATGATGCTCTTGAAGTTTGTCCAACGATCCTGACTGAAGACAGCATGCAGGCTCAACATCTGGCAGCCACATTGGCACTCTACACCCTGGTTAAAGGACAGGTAATACATGTAACCAAGCAGAGGATACCGCAGTTATGTGCTGCTTGACCTCATATTTTCTGTTTTACCCTTCTTCATATTAATTCTAATTCTCCTCCAATAACTAATTCACTCCCATCCCTCTCAATCTCTCACTCCCAGTCAGTGCACCAGCTGCTTCCACCAACCTACAGAGATGTTTGGCTGGAGTGGAGAGACAGCGAGCAGCAGCAACAGGAAGAGAGCCGCACTGCTGCAAACAAACCTCGAGACCAGTTCATCTCCCGCCTTCTGACCAGACTCAAACAGCAGCAGAACCAGGACCAAGCGCGGGAATCTGGATCCCAAGCCCAGCTGGGGCTCGGCAGGGCTGGGGATGAAGAGCCTGAAGAGTCCTGGGAGAACCTGGCTGGTCTTGATATTGGGGAGGGAGGGGAAGAAATGGAGGACAAGAGTGAGAAAAGAGGAGGGAGGAAGGAAGGGGCAGGAGCACTTGAGGCATCCAGAGAGCTCTTAAAAAAGCTGAAGAAGTCCTCACTGGCCCACAAACTGCAGGTAAATACACTTAAGCATTGTACAATTTACCATATTATAGACATTTTAATCTTAAAGATGCATACACCGAACCCAAGTTCAACATATAACATAACATATTCAACAAATTCAACAAGTATCTTACCTTCAAGGCAGAACGAGAGCAGCTTCCTGTCTTCCAACACCGGCATCGGGTCCTAGAGGCTCTGCAGCGCCACCCCGTGTTGGTGGTGGCCGGTGAGACAGGCAGCGGAAAGAGTACTCAGATTCCTCAGTTCCTCTTGGAGGAGCTGTTAACAGGAGGCAAAGCGGCGCAGCCCTGCAACATCGTGGTGACCCAGCCCCGCAGGATCTCTGCCATGAGCCTGGCCTGCAGAGTCAGCCAGGAGCTTGGCTGCGAGGATGGACCGGGATCGAAGGTGAAAATCCATTTTTACTGAGACACCTTAAGGCTTGATAGGCCTTAATGTGAAACCTTGTGATAATGTAGGCTCATAGGATGCACTGTCTCCTGCTTTAATGATCATGTTTCATGTTGAAATCACATTTCAGTCATCGCTGTGTGGATACCAGATCCGGATGGAGAATCAGTCGGGGGAGTGGACCCGCCTGCTGTATTGCACGACTGGAGTTCTGCTCAGGAAACTACAGCATGACAGACACCTCAGCTCCCTGACACACATCATCGTAGACGAGGTACTAATGGCACCAGATCAAACACAATATTTGCAGATTGTAAATGTTTTGGCACCATGCGTGATACTGTATTGTCCTTTCCACCCTCAGGTTAATATATTTGTAAGAGCCATTTTTTGTCTAGTTATAAAAATCAGAAAGTGTTGTATTTTTTTGTAAATGATGTAATCAGACAGCAAGAGCTCAATTTGATCAACACAGGTGTGTGTGTGTGTCCCAAAGGATGCAGAGAAGAAGACAATTTTCAACCACTGATTGCAGTTTAATATTATCGGAACTTGTTTTTTGATGCTGTTGTTTTAGTTTTTGCTAGTTGTAGAACGTCCATTGATTTGCACCTCTTTTTGCCTTATAAACACACACTACCATCGGCCTTGTGCTTTCATCTAATCTCTAACAATCCGCAGATCCTCAATCAGCCCCATCAACCAATTAAGTGCATGTGACTAACAAGACATCGAGTTGGAAATTCTGTTCTAATGCGTTCTTTGGACTTAAGAATATTCAACACCATCCATCTCCTCAGGTCCATGAGCGCAGTGTCCAGTCGGACTTCCTGTTAACCATCCTGAAAGATGTTGTTATGAGGAGATCAGACCTGCAGCTGATCCTTATGAGCGCCACGGTGGACTGTGACAAGTTCTCCAACTACTTCAACCGCTGTCCAGTAATCACCATCCCTGGCAGGACTTTCCCAGTGGAGGTAAGAGGAGCTTTAGTTTGTGTTTACTTGTATACAGCATCTAATTTAAGTATATCTCTTTGTATATTTTAAAGGCTTTGGAAGTGGATATCAGGAATAAGCTGCATTTGTTTTCCCATCACAGATGTATTTTTGACTGACCAAAGAAATAGAAAGTTCCTGTGGTTTTGTTTCTAGGTGTCCCACTTAGAAGACATAGTGGAGCAGACTGGGTACATCCTGGAGAAGGACTCGGAGTACTGCCAGAAAATTCTTGAAGATGAAGAGGAAGTTAGCATCTCTGTCACACAAAAAGGTGGCAAGACATTACAGCACCAGGTAACGTTGGCTCTCTGCAGCAGTAATACAGTACATGTGGCAGTGGTGTGTAATCTATGTATGTAACCCGCTGTCACTCTTGTACTGAGTGAGTATAAGTCTGTGCGCTTCTGTCTGTTCCAGGAGGTGATACTGAGGGACTCCTCTTCCGGCTGGGACCTGGGTCCAGATCTTGACCACTTCAGCAGCAGGACTCGACAGGTGCTGCAGTACATGAACCCTAATAAGATCAACATGGACTTACTGGTTGACCTCATCGACTACCTGGGTACAACACATCATCGAGCTCGTTTCAGGCAGCACAAAGTACATATCCATACTTGTTTAGGTCTTGTTACGTGTGTGTTAAATTTCTGTGTTTTTGTGCTCTGCCAGACAAATCCCCACAATTCGCAGAGGTGGAAGGAGCCGCTCTGGTTTTCCTCCCAGGTCTGGCTCACATCCAGCAGCTCTATGACCTGCTCTCCTCAGACAAGAGGTTCAGGGACAAAAACAGGTGACATAGACACACTGATGTAATGTACTGTAATCCAGTATACTCTCACAACAGTCCTGCACCAGCCTTTGAAAACAGTACATTTAATTTTACCTTGTTCAGTTGCCTCACTGTGAGTTATGACCACCTCTTTCAGGTACAGGATTGTTGCTCTCCACTCCACTCTCTCATCAAAGGACCAGGCTGCTGCCTTTACAGTGCCACCTGCTGGAGTTAGAAAGGTACTTCTGAATGTGGTGTAACAAAGCATTGAGAAATAAGAAAATAGAGCAATCAAGGTAATGTAATATGATTCAAGAAAGTCCTTTTTTATAAAGCTGTATTTCTTGTAAAATCATCTCATATTACAACTGATTCTTTTGCTTGTTTTATAAAGAAAATAGGATTTTGATACTCCATAAAAATAGAATTATTTGACTGGGCAACTGAACAAACATATTCATAAATCCTTAAAATCCCTACTGCTCTGCTCTGCTTTGCATCTGTTTTAGATTGTCTTGTCGACTAACATAGCTGAGACGGGTGTGACTATTCCTGACATTGTGTTTGTCATCGACACTGGCAAGACTAAAGAAAATAAGTAAGGGCTCATGAACAATACCAGGAAAGTCTTGCATATTATAGCATTGTCAATAGGATACATTATCTGGGAACAACGGATATCTGTACCAAATTTCATGACAATCCATCCAATTGTTAGTTATTGTAATTATTAGCCACTAGCATGGCTAATAATTACAGCAACTGGAAAATGTACGTGAACTTGGTTGTAGAGAGACTTAACTCCAGTCTGCTGTGTCATCCAGGTACCACGAGAGCAGCCAGATGAGTTCTCTGGTGGAAACTTTTGTTTCCAAAGCCAGCGCCCTCCAGAGGCAGGGGAGAGCGGGGCGTGTCCGAAACGGCTTCTGCTTCAGACTCTACCCAAAATACAGGTATGGAGGTCATCATTCATGGTGCAGAGATGGGAATGGGAACACAAAGCAGGAAAACAAATAATTTCCCATTAGATATAAAGGAACAACAAAAAACAAAACTACACGTCATATTCCTGTTTTAGGTCATGCTGATCTGTTCTGCTCTTGTTTAATCCCCTTTGACGTCAGGTTTAACTCCTTCATGGATTACTCCATTCCAGAGATACTACGGGTCCCACTGGAGGAGCTCTGCCTTCATATTATGGTATATACACCAAACACAGAAATACAGACATAAAAATCCACACAAAGAGACGCACTTTTACCTTCTACCACATGTAGAAATGTTATTGAAACTTCCGTTTAAGGTGTTTACACTCCCCTAATACCCTCCACTCCTCTCTGGTAGAAATGTCAGTACGGCTCCCCAGAGGACTTTCTGAGCCGGGCCCTGGATCCTCCTCTGCCCCAGTCTGTCAGTAACGCCGTCAACCTGCTGAGGAAGATTGGTGCGTGTCACCCTACCAATCATCTCCTCACCCCTCTGGGACAACACCTGGCGAGTCTGCCCGTCAATGTGAAGATTGGCAAGATGCTCATCTATGGAGCCATCCTCGGCTGCCTGGAGCCCATAGTACGTCCCGCTGCCTCTTTTATTCAGAAAACAAACACTCTAACTGTGATTCTTTGAAACTGTGTGGGGATTATATCTTGGTATTTCATTTTATCACTACTGCTGTTACTATATTATTATATATTTTTGAATTAGTTTCATAGCTTTCCAGGAATGTTAATAAGAGATTTGTTTCAGGCAACCATCGCGGCAGCCATCACGGAGAAGTCTCCCTTCTCCACACCGATGAATAGGAAGGAGGAAGCCAACTTGGCTAAAGCTGCACTGGCGTTAGCCAACTCTGATCACCTGACGATATACAATGCATATCTGGGGTATGGACTTTGCAACATTTTTCATGAAGGAGCATACTTGGGATCTTGGCCTTTCACATTGATCACACACCTACATTGATTTAATGTCACAGAGTTGTTTTTAATGAGAATCCAAGCCATGCCTTTAGTAGCCTGCAAACTGGGCCATAGTGCTGTAGTAGAATAGAAGAAGAGTAGAAACAGTACAAATCAAACTGTTTTGAGGATTTAACAAAAATCTTCAGGTTTTGAAAAGTCTTCAAAAGCATTGGATTCAGTTCGTTATGTACAGCTGTGAAGTGCAGACAAAAATGTGATAAAAATGTCAATAAATTCATGTACTTAATAAATAATTGTAGGCTGGTATGATTGTGGAAAAAGGTATTAAATTGCATTCTATGTGGTATTTCAAAGGTCTGAAAAAGTCTTACATTTAATTTGGTAAACACTGCAAAAACCCTGAAACAACTGCTCTCGGGAAGCTGTTGTCCTTTGCAAGAATACTACAATGATAAAATCTTAACACTGACAAAAAAATTGAAAACAAGTGTTTTTGATATTAGAAATGATTAATCTTGATAGCTCAATCTCTCTCTCTTTTTCCCGATGACCTATTTTTCTGCTAACCTGTCACACTGTTAGGTGGAAGAACTCACAGACTGAGGGACAGAGAGCAGAAATGTCCTACTGTAGAAAACACTTCCTCAATCGTACGGCTCTCATTACAATACAGGTAACACCCACACAGTGACTCTCATTTGGACACAGATTATCTCTCAGTCCCACCTCCTGTCTAACCCCATGTGTTTGACTCCATCTTCTATCCAGGATGTGAAGCATGAGCTGATGAGGATGATGGAGCAGGCGGGTTTCTGGTCGTCTCGCTCCTCCTCTTCTCACAGCAAGCAGCAGGCGGCGGCACTATCAAAGCAGCAGATCTCCATCCTGAACGCAGTGCTGACGGCAGGGCTTTATGACAGCGTGGCCCGGGTCTTGTGCACCCCCTCTGTGGACGTGCTGGAGCGACTGGCCTGCACGGTGGAGACACCCCAAGGCAAGGCTCAGGTCCACCCGTCATCCGTTAACCGCAACCTGCAGACACACGGCTGGCTGCTGTACCAGGAGAAGGTATGGGTGAAGAGTGTGTGTGTGTGTGTGATATCTGCTTATCTCTAAGCCACATGCTAATAAATGTTTACCCACAGGTGAAGTACACTAAGATCTACCTGCGAGACACCACTCTGATACCTCCGTTCCCCATGCTGCTGTTTGGAGGCGACATCGACATTCAGCACAGAGAAAGGCTCATCACACTAGACGGATGGATCCACTTCCAGGTCAGAGGTCACCGAGGTTGCTCTTGTGTTGGTTGAGTATGGTATCAAAGCTGTCCATGACTTCCTGTGCCCTTCCCTCTTCTATCCCCTCCTGTAGCAGCAGTTGTGTCCTTGCAAACTGGACTTTTTAGGCCAACGAAATGGATCTTCTTCCACGTTTATTTAATTGAATCCATGTTGTTCACCCTTAAAGGCTCCTGTACGGATTGGTGTGATCTTCAAACATCTGAGGAAGCTAATGGACTCACTGCTTGAAAAGAAGCTGGAGAACCCTAGGATGAATCTGGAAGGTAAACTATTTTTTTCAA
Organism: Maccullochella peelii; assembly: GCA_002120245.1. Classification (NCBI taxonomy): domain Eukaryota; kingdom Metazoa; phylum Chordata; class Actinopteri; order Centrarchiformes; family Percichthyidae; genus Maccullochella; species Maccullochella peelii. The sequence goes on along the minus strand of LKNJ01003029.1, from coordinate 9,405 downwards.
AAGAGTAAGCAGCATCAAATTAAAATGAACACTTTTGTTCAGTGTGTCCATGGCTGTACTGCACAAGGCATTTCAGTCGCTCTCTACAGTTTTTCAAGGCATGGCTAAGCAGTGGTTTTATATGTGGAATTTGGAATAGGAAATCTCCCTTAAACTGAACAAAATTAAAAACCCTCCATACATTTTTATTTTTTATGCCAAATTACCTGTCTGTGTTGTTTACAGATAGAATACTGTATTTTAATTATTGTAATTTATGTACATTTCTAAAGTACACAAAATAAAATTACATGAATTTTATGGGGCTACACAGTTTTAATCTGTCCGCAGATAAAAATCAAGGGAAAAGATTTCTTTGCTAGATCCAATCTGATCCTGTCTCTGTCTGATAGGTGAGAGGACCATCCAGATGATCGTGGATCTGATCAAATCAGAGCACGCTGTGTGATATCAGACCACAACTGAAGAACCTGCGAACCTTACGCTGTCCACTGGTCCTGGGGACAAAGTGCTTCCTATTTGCTCTGGTATTCAGGATGAACACCTGCAGACAAACAGCACCCAGCAGACAGATGTGGACATCCTAAACATGAACTGATGGTTACCAGAAACTCTTACTCACATTGAGGACTGTATCATATGAAATGCAAAAATACATGCTGAAATTTGAGAGGAAAAAACACATTAAGAGAAAATGATGTTGCCAAATGTGGTGGAAATAAAGCTGTACACATTTTTATTTTGAACCTCTCATTGTGTCATGGATGAAATACTGCCTTAAATTTTATATAAATAATAAATAGCAGGTGTGAATGTGAGCACCAAACAGACCTTAATAGTATGTTGAAGATGCAAAGTTAACAGGGGCTGGGTATCTTGGGGACAGATTTAAGATTTAAACCAAGTACTAAGTATGTAGATGGAGCATTTCAGCGCTGCAGCCAGAATATGTGGAACTTAATTCAGTATTACACCCCAGATAAAGTCAGGTCAGAGAAAATTATCTGGTGTGAGAAGGATCATGGAAATATGAAAAGAATAGAGAAACGTTTTTGACATTTTCTGTCAAAATGTTGAGTCACAGGTTGAGTGACAAAGATGGAAAAAATAGGAAAGCAGGAGTTTTTCTGTTGTTATCTGTATACTGTAGATAAATAAGAGTGTGTGTGAGCCTTTAGGTTCCAATCACAAGATCCCTGTCAGCTGACATGCTACTCTCACATCTAAGAGGAAATGAAAACAAGTAAGCAGATGACACTTTGTGAATCTATATTTAAAATGTGAGAAACGTGTAGATCCACAAAATACAAAACTAAAGATAAATTAAGATGCAATTATGTAGAAGGTGGAGTCTTGCATAATATATACATGTGGGTAATAAATAGGCTTTATATCTGGACAGTGGGATGACTTCTTAAGTGTATACAGTAATTAGCTGGATGTCACTGTTTTATTTTACTTATCTAATTTTACAGAATGTCCTTTTCATCAAAATACTGAGCAAATGTCCTCATGTTAGCCTGTTTGGATTTTAAAAATACGCACAAGACACAAGAACCTAAAAATAAAATAATGCTATTTATAACACTGCTATGTTCAAAATACCACACACATCCTCACCTAAAAATATGTACACTGTTAAAACACTAATTTCCATCTGGCAAGCTCTTATCTTTACAGGAAACCACAAAAGTGGTGTCACAAAGTGTCTATTAGAAAGCTCCAGCGCTGCACAGGATGTATAATAACTCCACCAGCCGACCTGTGTGTGTTAGTACTGGATTACGCTGTACCCTGCGTCCCCCACAGTTGAGTAGATTGTATCATCTGCAATCAAAACAAAGATCAAAACGATGTGATGGTTAAGTAAAAAAAGCATAAGCGTGCAGCAGCCATTCAGTTGATAATAAAGCCACAAGCTCCAATCCCACCGCTGAAAGAACAGGCCTCTGACAGTTGACCCCATTCTCTAGCACTGTCCTCACACACCTTTGAGCAGATACTGAGCGTTTTGACAGCACATGGGAGAAGTTTGCCTCGAAGGCTTTCTGGCAGAAGGCTTTCTGCAGAAAGTTGTATTATAAAGAGCAACAAAGTCCATATAGTGAGGAGGTCAGGATGGATGAGAGGGTCAAGCACTGGACCTTTACCCAAGAGACTGCAGTTCGAGTCCTGCATGAAACTTATTATTTTAACCCAAAACATAACCTTTAGCAAACCTAACCAAGCAATTTTGGTGCCTATACCTACCTATAACGTTAACCACATGTTAAAAAGCCTTTCTACCAGAAAGCCTTTGAGGAAAACTTCTCCCACATGCGCATCAACACGGCTATGACAAGTGGGGCAGCCATCGGTGTGTGTGTGTGTCTGAATGGGTCAATGAGTGGCGATAACTGTGTAAAGCGCGTTTGGATAAAAGCGCTATATAAATATAGTCATTTATGTTGCTCAAACCACCAAGCAAGCCAACCAAGCCTTTTCAGCTACCTCATCCTAGCAAGCAACACACCATACACTGTATTTAAATACAATAAAAAAACATACCCCTACTGTTGGATGATGGATCAGGTGGCCCCCTCCTGCAAATTTACATAACAAGGTAAACAAGTGTTCTAAACTGTTCTAAAAATGTAGCAAATAACTGGTTGAAATATTAACTGGAAGGACAGGCGGATAAACAGACAGGTGGCAGCCTCTCCTGGAGTCCTTCTGGTTTTTTTTACCTGATGATTGGTGGAGGCAGTCGAGAGGGTGGAGCTCCAGTTGGAGACCTCTGACCACTGTAGAAGTTCTCATACACAACTGGAGCTGTTAAAGAGGAACACTGACACTGTTCACATACTGGGAACTGATGAAACAGGGTGTGCTTGGGATAACTCAGCATTCCAGCACTGGTTAATTGTTAATGACACAGTATTGTAAAAGAGTATTCACACCTGGTGGTTTGTCACCGGTCTGTCTGAGGTTCACAAAGTGTTCAATATCTTCCTGGACATCACACTGTTCCAGAGACTTCCTCACTTCTTCATACAGCTATGAACACACACACACACACACACACAAACACACACGGTAAAAACAAGGTTAGAGTCCAGTTAAGCCATGTCTTTATAGATATGCTTGGAGGTTTGTCCAAGAAACTTTATAAAAGTGAGATTCTTATAATAATACAACATTTCTTTCTTGGTTTGTGAATGACTTTACTTTAAACCTGCATTTATTGTTTGTTGGTCTTGGTGGTATTGTTAGCAAGTAGTTGCCTGTTTATACATCAAGCAGTCACTGAGCAACATTAGCATTAATTTAAAGTCATGTTTGTGTCCACCTGATCACTGTAAAACCAACATTCACTCTCTTTTAGCTCTGTTTTTTGGCGCCACCAACTCCCAAGGGAAATATCTGGCTCTTTAGTTGCTAAACGCTCCACTGTGTTCACCAGCTAGTCTCTGTGTCTGTCTGTTGTTTGGTTCTGAGCAGGTAGTGTACAGTAGGCTTGTAGAGCTTTTTCACTTAAACAGCTGCCTGTTGCAGCCGAAAACGATGCCATGAGAGCGGCGAGAGTGAACCAAAACAGAACATCTGAGCTGAAAGACGCTAAAATGCTCCATAGAACTGAGTCTTACAATAATTCTCTATGGGTTTGTCACTACGAGCGACCACTTTCACATTTTGGATACTCATTTGATCCATTGTTAATATAAAAATATTGATGATAGCAGCTTTTCTGTAGTTTCTGTAACTGTGGGCCTTACCTCATCACTGGTCACACACTGCTGGGATAGCTGGTTGAGGTGAGTCCAGACTGTGTTTCTCAGAAAGTTAATACGCTCCATTGCCTGTTTTTCAAACATCTGTGAAGGAGAACATAACAGAAACATTCAGCTCATTTACATGATGTGTATTAAATTCAAACTATTGTAATCTTTCAAAGTCTTACCTCACAGGCCTTGACATGTTCTTTCAGCCATTCATCTCTAATCTTTCCCACTGTGGTCACATTCTGCTGGTATAACCTGTCTGCAAATCAAACACATACATCAGTATAAACTGTATAAATATAGTATAAATACCCAAACACACACGTAATGTATCATACTATTAGCACTTAGGCCATATTCAAATCAGCCTGGTGTGTGTCAGAGTCTAAGAGAGCTCCTCACACATCACTTGTATCGATCTCCTTACTGTTATCACCTAACAAGACTAAAGCTTCATTTCCACTGCATGGTACGGCTCAGCTCGCTTTTGGTACCAGGTACTTTTTTTAAATTTCGTATTCCACTGCAGATAGTACCCCCTAAATGTAGGCATGATTCTTAGCTGATCGTCATAGCGACGCTGCATGAAATTGCTGACACATCATCTTCAACGCGACACAAACACAGGAACTCTCGCTGGATCAGCAACCAAACAGAGGAACGTCTGCACTTCGTCAATTGACTACGGCCTGGTTTTGCGGGCTGCTATTTATTAAAATCTGGCTCGAGTAAATAAAAAAATTGCGGCCAATATTGATGGTAGTTATGTCCCGTGTCGCTAGAGGAAAAATAAGGGGATACCCAAAGTCAGCAGGATTAATCCTCTGGGAAGCATGCATGTCTGTACAAAATTTCATGGCAATCCATCCAACAGTTGTTGAGATATTTCACCAAAGTGGTGGACTGATGAACACATGTTGAAGTGTCCTTAGGCAAGACACTGAACCCCAAATTACTCCTGATGGTCAGGCCAGCACCTTGCATGGTACCTCACCATTGGTGTGTAAGTGTGTGTGTGTGAATGCGGGAATTAGAGGCTAAATGTAAAGCAGATTGGAAAAAAGCACTATTTAAATGCACCCAACACATGATGTGGTAAAAATGCCTGCAGCAGGTTGTTTTGGGTTTTTTTGCAAACTTACCTGCTTCTTCTGCATTCTGTTTTGCTTGCTGTGCTTTTGAGTAGAGCTGAAAGATGATGAATAAAGAACACATGAGTACTAAGTCTTCAACAGTGGGTCGAATGCCAACACATAACAAGTAACAAACAGAGAAATTACAGCTCATAAGGTCATATGAACATTGTCAATCTGGTGCCTCTCGGACATAAGTAAGCTGATACACAGAGTAGATGGAGGAAGTCTGAGGCACAGAGATAAAAATGGTACAGTATTGTTCAAACACTAATGTTTTCACAGTAGCTATATCTGCATTAGTCAAACCTAAGTCAACAAGATAGCACTTATTATTACTTACAAGTATTATTAACTTCTTCCGCACAACAAAACTTACTTGTTTCACATCAGGGGACAAACACAATTTCACAACTTTGCCTTAAATGGATCCATTTACCACATGGCTGATCAAATTTGGCTCACTTAGAAGCATTTTAGTCATTACCACAACATCACGTGGCCGATCAACACTATAGTGTCCACTGAGTTTCTAGAAATGCCTTTCTCTCACCAGTGCTGTGTTAACAGCACTTCTGGTGCAGAAATAAGCTTTCTAATGCTGCTATGTTTTTTAATTGGGTCAATTTAGGACAGCCACTAACAACTTTTATCGTTATTGATTCATATTTAGATTATTTAGTCTTTAAATAATAATAATAGCAATAATCTTTTTCGTGTTTGCAGACTGACATGCTGCTGTAGTTTCAATTTCTTACATGAATACGGACTGAAATAGGTCCTCGTGCAAGTCCAAAGGTGGAGGAAATAAATGTTCGAGGTTCATATTTCATCCTCTGTCATAACACATTACTCTTCCATCAAAGAGAAGCTCCAATTCTTTCACTGTACCTTCTCTATGTGCTTGGTGTTGTTGGTGTTGGTGTTTCGGTTCATGTTCTGATCGGCTTCTTCTTTATCGCGGCACTTCTGCTCGTATGTCTTCTTGGTCTGGGGACAGCACCACAGTTAGCATTAAAGCTTTTTAATGCATTGCAATACATTGTAAACTGTTTAGCACCACAAATGTTGTAAAAGGCAAAGCGTTTAAAATAGAAATAATTAAATAGTTAAATTAAAACGACAGCAGCTTTAACAGAACTGGACTACAGTAAGTATGTGAGTGGATTCATGGTGTTTTCTACCTCTGAGATGCTTGAATCTACTGGCATCCAGTTCTCTTGGTGCCACAGACAAATTTTTATTTTCATTTGAATAGTGCAAGTACTTCTTCTTTTGGCAGTGATATCCATGGTGTTAAATGATGCCTTGTGGTTCAGTTCCCAGACTGGTCAAAACAACTTCCCCCCCACAAAAGAGGAAGAACAGAAGAACTGTTTTCACAACACAACTGAAACTGCCATCGTCACTTTGTTTCAATACTTGGTTTGGTTTTCTCTTACCTTAAAGGTAACACAACACCTATGACTATCAATTTCTGACCTTTAAATATAGATAACAGAGTATTTTGGCTTTGGTTTGGCAGGTCAACCAGTACATATCATTAATTCTGCATGTGACTAATAGTCCACATGCTAATCAGCTCAGTTTGGCAATAACACATTACAAAGAAAAAGAAACAGAACAGTTCCTGAGGGAAAGTCTGAAAGTACCCTTGTAGGGATTTATGTCAAGCCTGTAATAATTAACTCTGATCTTCAAACTTATTCATTTTTACTTACATCCATTGTCTTCTTGAACTGTGAAGACTTCTGCTTGTGGAGAGCATCCATGTGTTGTTCTATCTGAAATGACACGTTCGTATGTAGTCACCAACTTTGTATGGGTTCCAAAGATGCTGCAGCCACCTCGGTTCATCAGAGTGCTGATAAATCCACCCACCTTTTTCCTCATTTCTTTTTGTTTTTCTCTGAATTCTTCCAGTTTCTTGGCCTCCTCCCTCATGCTCTGTGCCAGTTGTAAGTGTGATAGACTCACATGTTCAGTCTCTGCAAGAGTAAAAACATGGTTTATATAGCGAGCTACACAGAAAACACAAGCGGAAACAAACAACAAAAATAGCAGCTGAAAAGCAGTATTATTAAGAATAAAAAATGTTAAACACTTACGTAATTTCAACATGTCCAGGGATCTTTTTAATGTGCTTAAGAAGCAAAAGAAAAGAAGATTACAGAGCGATTTCACATGTTACAAAATCTGCATCAAATGAGTATAAATTGTCACTTCAATGGATCCATTTAATATCCACTACAGAGCACACAAAGAGGAAATTAAAGCTACCCTGTGGAGTTCTTGACCACTAGTGGCACTATGGAGCTATGTTTTTATGAGTGGGTCCCTGTTTTGTTTGTATTGTGCACACACACAGGGACATGGGAGGCATGAGTTACATCCTGCTGACAGTTTGTGGTGGTGATGTGCTAAGAAACGTAGCAATGCGCCAACAAAGGCAGTACTAGCATGTAAACATGGATGTAAACAAGACACAATTTAAAATATTTTTAAAAATCAGCAAATATTTTATGTGCAAGGAAATTCACTCAACACATTTGTTAGACCTCTAGCAGGGTTTCTGCAGGGTTCACCCAGTTAAATTTAAGTCTTTGTAAGACCTTTCTAATCGCACATAGAATGCAATTAAATACCTGTTTAACAGCCTAAAATTATTCATTATTTTATCACTTTTCCCCCCATACTTTCCTAATGATTTAATTAATTGAATTAATGCAACCTAGACCAGAATAAGTGACACAAAATGGATAAATTAACCAAGTAAAAAAGATATAAATTAAATTAAATGAATGAAATGTAAGACTTTTTAATAGCTTTTAAGGCCTTTCTTTCTGCTTTTTAAGACTTTTAAAGCAGATACCTTGCTCAACGAATCACACAATGTGTCTTTGGTGAGAAACACACAAACACAGACAGGGTACCTTTAATAGAAAGGATTATGAATATACCACAATGATTTCATTGAGTAAAAATGGATCCCTGTCTCACCCTCCCCCATTACATTATTGACAGAATGGGAACACAGCATGTCAACACTGACACATAAACTCTCACCGACTAAAACATTATTAAGAAACTGCAAAATAATGCAATCCTTATTTCTGTTTGAACTGTGAAGAGTCAAAATCATCCCACGCTTGTGACCAAACTTTGACCTCTCTTTCTGCACTGCACTTGAATCCAAACTAAAAGGCACCATGTCACTTGTGCAGAGACAGACTCTGTAAATAGATCTGGTCCAACACATAATAACAGCATCTCAACGCTGAGGTTGCTTACTTCATCTCATTGTGTCCGCACACCTTCTTGGACAAACCAAGGAGATCTTTGGCGTACTTCTCTTCAATTGATGCCCTGAAAGAAACAACCAGAAAAAAAGTGAGTCCAGCATACAAACATATATACAAATAATGTAAGAGAACAAACAGGGCAACCCTTTAGCTGAACTGATACTAAATGGCAATATAGTAAAACACATATAAACATATAAAATATGTCTTTATAGGAAAACGTTATAATTGCTGACAGATATTGTACATTAATAGACACTTAAAATATCCTTATATGTGAGTAAAACTACATTATAGTGTGTTAATTTATTACATGTCTCTATACTGCTTATAAATAAAAGTAAAGTCTTACCTAAACAGACCTCACAGAGTGACTCCTAATCTAGAGTGATTGACCATGACCCTTTATCATTTCTCAGTGTGATTTGAATGAAATTACAGATCACAAACAGCCTTGCTGCCTGGTAAATGTCAGTTAAAATAAATTTCAATACATAGACCAAAAGACCAGGAAACCACCAGGAAGCAGGAATTAACTGCTGGGAATAATTTTTGCTCTAATGACCTTGCAATGTCATTGCAGTTACATGGCATGCACTGTAACCACTTGGCTACCAAAGCGCTCTGTAGAATTTTTATTTTTTATCTCAGTAAGTGTGACTGCTGTATTTTGGAAACCCTTGTATCTTGTGGTTTTCAAAATGTCTTTAATTCCTACATGAGGAAACTTTCAGTTATGTTATTATGACAGATCCTCTTTTGCTATATCCATAGGTGTGTGTTTTTTATTATGTTGCAACAGTACCTCTCTTTCTTCACTGAACCATTAAAGTTAAACTGCATAATTGTCTTAGTAGCCTACTTGTACTGCAATCTAAACAGATTAAGTTTATGTCACTGGTGTGTGCGCGTGCGTGTGTGTGTGTGTGAGGGAGAGAGGGCAGATTACTTATCACATGAGGGAGGAGGAAAATGCAAATGCAAAACTTTAAATAACTAGGTTATCAAATCTATGTAGACGATGCTTCACAGTACTTTCTTTGTACTCTATTATTTGTACATAGTTACTCTTGGAGCTACAGTACTGTAGGTTAGAAACACTTTTTCTGTTCCTCCTCTAAGGAGAATTCATTTCCGCAGGTCTACCCCGATGCAGTAGTTTGCAGGAATACAGTGCATCCGGAAAGTATTCACAGCGCTTCACGTTTT